>JAAQRH010000110.1:0-87730 GCA_013186785.1 Fusarium pseudonygamai
CTCTACCCCTCCTCCCCACTCCCACTAACACCTCCCCACAGCGCATCATAATCCGTCACCGCGGAAAACAACCCCAGCGACGGTTTCATACGGCATACACTACAACAAAACAAGCTACCTTGGACTTTTATCCCTTTCCTTGCGTCTTCTGGAAAAACAAAGACCAAGAAAATAAATAATGGAGCAGCAGGAATTGAACGACATTTACGCTTTTGCCGTGCAGCTCGGCAAAGATGCCGGTGACATGCTCATGGCAGCTGCTCAGCGCCGAATCGATGGGAGTGGCCAGTCTTCGAGTACTGTTTCGTACGTCGAGAAAGAGAACTCGGTAGATATCGTGACAAAGACAGACAATGGTATTCCCTCCTTGTATCCCTACCATATGTTCATGGTATAGCTGACTGTCTAGATGTCGAGAACTTTATTCGCACAACTGTCCTCAGTAAATATCCCGATCATGGGTATGTCTTACCCCTCGTCTTATCATGACCCTCACTAACGATTGCAGATTCCTCGGCGAAGAGTCCTACTCTGCTGGTGCTTCGCGAACATACCTTGTTGAAGACAAACCAACATGGGTAGTTGATCCTCTCGACGGCACCGTCAACTTCACACATCTCTTCCCCATGTTCTGCGTGTCAATCGCTCTAGTCGTCAAGGGTGTTCCAGTCATTGGCGTCATCAACGCCCCCTTCCTCCGCCAATTCTTCTCATCATGCACAGGACAAGGCGCATGGCTCAATGAGACACAGCGACTACCATTGATTCGAAACCCGATCCCTCCGATGCCTGCTAACGCGCCTAGCGGCTGTACGTTTTCCTGCGAATGGGGCAAGGACCGTCGCGATATTCCAGATGGCAACATGTCGCGGAAGATCGAGTCTTTTGTCAACATGGCTTCGGAGAGAAATGGAAGAGGAGGCAAGGGTGGTATGGTCCATGGCATGCGGAGCTTGGGCAGTGCGACATTGGATCTTGCTTACACTGCCATGGGATCTTTCGATATCTGGTGGGAGGGCGGATGCTGGGAATGGTACGACTACCCCACAGTGTATTCTACAGCATCACAGACATGCTAACTCGAACAGGGACGTCGCGGCTGGTTTCGCGATTCTCGAAGAGGCTGGTGGTCTCGTAACAACAGCCAATCCTCCCAGTGACCCAGAGACTGCCGACATCACAAGGGCACATCTTGGAGGCCGGCTGTATCTAGCCATACGGTATGCACCCGTCCATTGAACTTTGAGGGCTCACTTGCTAACACTTGATAGCCCGGCCGGCCCGTCAGCAACCGAAACAGGACGACAGACACAAGAACGAGCAGTGAGAGAGGTCTGGAAGCGTGTCCGAGAATTAGATTACAAGCGCCCAGGCGTATAAGCAGCTTCAACAATATCAACATAATACACATAGAACATCCTTCAACAAGTGCAGCACAAATACCAACTCATATGCGCACCAGATCGGTGGCTGAATAATACCTCCCAATTACATGTTGTCAACTTCCTCCATGCGGGCAACAAAGTCTTCTTGTAAGCGCTGCAGATAACCGGGGAGGGCTTCCTCGCTTCCAGAATCCTTAGCCTGCCTCAATGCATCCTGCAGATTGAGAATGAGCTTTCGGCGGGCTACAAGCCTCGCAGACTCTGAGCTACGCTTGGTTGTCTCTCGTCTTCGCCTGATGTCCTTGGCCACCTCTTCAGCTTTGTCGATGAAGGACTGTGGAAGTCCGATAGCACGGGCCAAATTGATGCCATAGTGTTCTTCGCCTCTGATGGCACCAGAGGTCGCCTTGTAAAGCATTGTGATATGCGGCAGCCCATCTTCAGTTGTAGATGTAGTCGCAGCTAGGTGAAGGTTGAGAATACCTGGACGATCCGAGAGAACCTTTGTCAGATCAACGTAGTGGGTGGCAAACCAGACAGATGCTTTGCTTTGAATCAAGGCTTCAGACATTGCGATCGCAATTGCTAGACCATCTCGGTTGCTCGTGGCCCTGCCCAGTTCATCAATCACGGCAAGGCTCTTGTCGTCAATGTTCCTCAAGATGAAAGACATCTCTCGCATTTCAACAGAAAAAGTCGAAAGATTACTCTCAATATTGTCGTCAAGTGAAACTCGAGCAAACATGCTGTGGATGATGGAGAAAGCGGCATACTCGGCAGGCACAAATGATCCGATTTGCGCCATGATCTGAAGCAATGCGACCGCCCGTATGTAAGTGCTTTTCCCACTCATATTGCAACCCGTCACGATGTGAAAGCAATATTGATTAGTGGAGTAGTAATCATTGGGTACAAAAGTGCCGTTCATAGTCTATGTCACTCAGTCAGTCTGTGGATCAGAGTGGCTTCTCGCACTCACTTTATCGAGGACAGGGTGTCTCGCTGCTTTCAATGCGAGTGTCGTGCTGAGATCTGGCTTCACGTAGTCCCGAGTAGTTGCAAGCTGCGCAAAGGAAGTGATCATGTCGACAAGTGCAACCGATTCGCAGACGCGGAACAAGTGTGGGATATCAGAACGTAGTTCTTTCAGCAAGTCTTGTATAACCTTGTCGCTTCGAATGACAACCTCATTGGAGGTATCGGATAACCTCAAATTGAGCTTTACCAAGTCAAGTGTCTGGCATTCAATCTTGTCTTTCTTTCGCACCACATTGATCAACAGATCCGGAAGGGGACGGTCATCAAAGTCTGCCGCTCGCAGCCTCAGCCAATACTTGCGCCCATTGTCGTATCGAAGATTAGCATCAAGTCCGTGTGCTTCTAGATTTCGTTAGCGACATATTAAACAAAGGAATGTTTCGTACCATTCAGAGCATCGATGTGCTGGTGGATATCTTCCGTGAGCTCTTTGTATGTCTGGCGAGCAACATCAAGCATTCCGCTGATGCCCGCTTTGACAGCAAAGGTTCTCTGATTTCGAAGATCTAGCGCAGACTTCATGTAAGTAACGTCTGCCTCAATGGTCTGTCGAATCGTATTGAGACTGTGGCTTGTGATTTGAGGGCGACACAGCTCTCGGACCTTGGTTAGTAGCACGCTGTTGGCAGGACCTAAAGCCGTGTGAAGTTCGGGGATTGACTCCAAAAAGCTTTTGATCATGAGGACCTGGTTGATCTGTTCTTCAACCTGTTGGACATCTGCATTGGTGGGAACGATGATCAACTATGGGAGTTAGCAGGATATGCGGTAATTGGGTGATTAGCTTGCCTTGGTCAGGAGCTTTTCTGTGTCATGAAAGAGCTTGAGGGCTGCTAGAGTTAGCTACATTCTATGTAATCGCGGTGAAGCTTGCCTTTGCGAATCTCCAAGAACATTTCTTCATTAGTGGTCAACTCGTCCAGCGCATCATACCGGGGTGTGATGAAAAGATCTGGGCGAGTGGGTGGCTGCAGGATGTTGCTACGAAGCATCCTTGAACCCATCGGGGTGCATGTATGGTTCAGCAGGCCAAAGAGTGAATCTTTAGACTTTGGATTTCGGATATTCTGCATGATCTCAAACGATTGAATAGCCGAAATGTCAATCATCATGGTATCTTCTGACGGTCGGTACTGGATGCGGAGCGAGTGCGGCATGAAGTTGATTGAGAAGTGTTGCTGGATATACTTCATTGCCTGTTCCGAGTCAGTATCTTCATTGAAGGACCCGGATGATTTGACTTACAGCAGCAAGAGAACAAATGGCATAGAATTTGCCTTGCGTAGCCACCTTCAAAGGCTCTATGTCATCCTTGAAAGCCAGGTTGTGGATATACTCCAGCCCTTCTGTCTCGGACCATGCTGACCTTTCCAGTGCGTCAATTTGAACTTCAGGAATGAGCTCTTGGACAAGAGAAAAGAGTGATCTAGGGTTGTTTGGTGGACATGCAGTAGTCATGAAGAGAATGCGCGAGGGTGCGGACAGTTGGATCTTGTGAATTGTCTTGACATAGGATTGGTTGTCACATATTTGACTGATGACAGCCTCCCCGAGAGAAACATTGACAAATGAGATACCAACTGCAGGGGAAACTCCACGAGCCTCGCTCACAGCGCATACAATGGTCTGCGCTTCGCTAAGCCCAAGGATGGAGGAGGCAGTTCCGTTGCGAGACTTTCTTCCAGATGCTGTACCAGGTCTCGATCCAGGGCGCACAGTAGAAGGTCTTGAGATGTTAGGTCTTATGCTATTACTTGAGTGATCGTATCCAGAGTATTCGCTTAGACTGGTCTGTGGTCGCCTGGGGGCCAAGGAGTTCCGGACTGCAGTGTGGTCGAGATATGCTTGGCTATCGCTGCTCTGGAAGTAACTCGACGACGAACGACTAGCGGTTCTAGATGGCATGGAGCGGAGTAGCTCTGGATTAACATCCATGTTGCGACCGATTCGCTGTGGTCAATAAAGAGTATCATGTGATGGTAGACGAGACAGCCACTGATGATTTGAGATTTAGAATGAAGATTAGCAATGTCGCTTGGAAGGAGTTTGTTGCGAAGAACCGACATCACCTTCCTGCGTTGGTGGTGAGGAACCTAAAGACCTCGAGTGCCTTTGGGAAGGAGCAGCCGGGGAAAGCACCATCAAGTCAGATATCAGGCAACCGCATGCGATCGTGCATACCTCCACTACCTTATGCCATGTAATGAAAACAAGGCTGTTCAATTCTAACAAGGCAATTTAATTGTTTATGTAAACCTGTGACAAGAAATCGTGACTGAACCTGGTAGACTGATAATCCCTATGCCTCAGAGTTATTCACCTAAGGAACCTACGAATGAGCTCAAAGGTCTATAATCCTCAAGAACGAGAACGTATTATGTCGAAAATATGCCAAGGCTAATGTTTCTTCCTTCATTCAGCAGATAGTATTAAATGTCACGTAAAAGCCCGTAAGATCAGATCAGAACGTTGGGTCTGATAATGGCCCCTGTAGATGTTGGCAATGTTTTCTCAAGTGTCTTATAACAGTCTACTATAGTAAGACTTTTCGTAACTCGGCTATCAAAGTCAGCTGAAGTGTCTAATAACCCCAAGAACTTACAAACCAGATCTTCTGCAATATATCGACATTTGGCAAGTTTCGGGCTCCTACTCGTGTTGTGCTTTTATCAAAAATATGCAAACGATGCTTATCAAATAGAAGACCTTGGTCGTTTGTTCAACAGTCAGAAGCTCTTAGGAGTTCGAAGTACATATGAACGGCAAGCCTTTGCCAGGATCTTGTAGCCCAAGGGAAATCCCAAGTACATCCTGCACGAGTAGCTCTACCCCGAGCATACCAATTTACTCCACGAGAAACACGGCGCTGAAAAGGCTGCCGGCGCGTTGAGAGACAATCCATGAGGTGACAAGTGACAATAGTGTCGAGCGGGCACCAAATCCGAGACCGTAGATCATCGTTGCTATATGAAGTCCGTCAAAAGAACTGGAAAGTGGTAAGAGCAACCCAACTCACCCGCAATCAGAAAGGCAGAGTTTGTGGCAAAGCCAAATAAGATGAGCCCAGGAAGAGAAGTGATAGGCTAGTCCTCACAATTCCAAGATTCAGGACCTGGGGCGTCGGCTTCAGGTATTTGTTAACAATGCGCAACAAAGTAGGCATAATGAAAAAGAATAAGACCAAGCTGACAAAAGCAACTTCGCTAATGAGAGCATTCGTCTGGTTCGGGAGTTAGTTTATGTGTGTACTAAATTCATGAGCTGTAAAACTTGCCCTGGAAAGCTTCCAATCAAAACGAGAGGATGCATGCTGTACTAGAGCGCGGAGTGAGATGCCACGAAATGTGCAGATAAGGAATACCACTGCCGACAGGCACATATTGCGACTCGAGAGTATGAAGCGTAGAAGATTAATTTGATCGAAGAACGCATGGAGAACTGCCTGTAGGGTACTGTGGCCTTGGTCGTGCGATGTTGGCAAGTCTTCAGTTGAGTCAATAGTCACTGAGGATGTAGTTATATAATCCTTTGGCATGACCAAGAGTAGAGGAAAGGTCAGCAATAGTAAGAAATAGCTGATGAAGGAGGGCAGCCATGGTGAAATGTCAGCAGCAACAGATGCCACTGGAGGACCTACCAACTCGCTAAAGATGAAACACGAGTAGAAGTAGTAGAGGCCTCGAGTCCTATAGAAGTAAGCTCTGCCTTCTGGTATTTTAAATACTGAATGTTACCTTGTGTCCTCGGTGCACGCTTTTGCAATCGTTGGATTGCAGCAAGCAGTATTTCAGCAGCGTACCTTCCTCCCCCCAGAAGGAGGAAGACAGAAGAGGCCCATACCAGCTTAATCGGAAGTACAGGATTAGTGACTGTTTCATTGTTAACCCCAGGATATTGTGTATGCTTACAGTTGAATGCTTACGAACGATGAGAGTCCAAGTGAGGCTCGTCAAGATGCCCACCACAACAACCATGAATACACCCCGTTGCCCTTAGTGATCAGCGATGCGCCATATGGGGGGCGCAACAATTATGGCTGCCAGGAGCGTCAGGGTCGAGTCTACCATACGAACCATGTCCATTACCCGCAAGTGCCTCAAAGGATGCTGTCCAACCTCGGATCTCGGCCAAGTGTTTCTGGATCGAAGGAGCTTTGCAAAGCTCGGGTGTCGGGATGTGATCGTGATAATGTCGGGCGCAAATGGCGTTCTCCAGGGCAGATACCATAGGCACAGTCAGAATCATCATTGCTAGCTCACATAGTAGCTCAAGCCCAATACAGTACTTGAAGCTTGGTGAAAAGCTTGACCGGCTATTTGGAACAAGCTGTGGTCTCTGGGTCACATGGTGATCGGCGGCGGTAGAGGGTCGTGACCCGAGTAGAGGTGCATCATCTTGCTGCATAGGCAATTACTCCAGAGTAATGATAATAAAGAAGATCAAGGCACCAGATATATTTTGCGCTGGAGTACAACCTGAGCACGAGCGTTTTGGCTGCTGTTTCAAGTTGAGATATCTGTATGAGCCTCGTCTGGCCAATCTACCGAAGCAGGAAATCATTATGAATTAGGTCTATAGGTAGGTGCTTGATACTCAGATACTTTAATGGGTTCGAGTACATATTTTGTCAGACCCCGGTCGTCTGTTGAGTCCATTAAAAGCTGCCTTATATGCTGCTCCCCGAGATAAAGAGAGCGCCTAATCTTTGTTACGCCGTTTGTTGAGCTGTTCAGCTACTGCTTGGCGAGGCGTAGCAGGCAGCCTCAGTTCTGCATAAGGCGCTAAGTATAGGGGGTGACTACTTTCCGCTGCCGAAATGTTGTTCGAGTTGATCTGTGGCTCCAAGTTCGACAGCTGCACATTTGATACATAGTTCTTCAACGTCTGGATGGTTCTCGTCGTGAATGCAACCGAGAAAGACGATACCGCCGGTGTTTTCCAGGATATGACGGAACTGATGTTGTTTTTTTGCGATAAACAGGGGCTAAGCGCATAAAAGTTAGAGAAATGATTCGCATAGTGACTTGAAGAGTACCTAACCACCTTTTTGAGGATGAAAGCACTGAAGCTGGGGCAAACGAAGACGATGGGACGATGCTCGACTTCTTCGCGTCGGATTGTGAGTCCCATGACCAGAGCTATGGCCTACTCCAGCAAGATGTGCCAGGAGGATATTGCTTCCGCATTGTCGCCTCCCTTAGCTGTAAAACCATAGTCGAATGTCATGATGATTGCACGGGGAATCTGGTGACTCAGGACTTGGCGAAGCCATTGGTTGTGTTCCCTGGGCCTGTGCGGTGGAGATAGAGTAGGAAGAGCTGGAATAGAAACAATGCTGCAGTTGATCGTCGATCAGTGCTCTTCGTAGGACTGAATGCGTGTGGTCACTTACTCTAATTCAGGCTGTTGGACTCCATCGTAGACAACTGGCAGGAGAGCCATGGTTGGCATGGACCATAGTGGAAGGAAATTGGATTGATTACAGCAAGAGTTCAGAGTGGCTTCCTGTTCCTTGCTTTACCACTGCTCAGAGGAGCACCTCCTCCTCTTATGGAATCCAGTATAACCGCCTCGTAACCAACTCATACTGCGACCATAAATCTCTCGATAGACAGGACACCATGTTGCAATTGCTACCTGTAGGGCGGGCGCATGGTCGCTACCCTATTCAAGACGGCTTCCAAAGATTTGCACCTTCAATAACTCAGCAGAGGCTCGCATCCACTCGCTCAACACCGAATCTCATAAGCGCAGATCCTACGCCCCGTCGCTGGGCTTCCTTTGCCATGTCAATGGTGCTGAGACACCAGTGTTTCTCCCTACTGACGTACTCGAATATTGCGTCTGCCCGCTCAACACCAAATCTCATAAGCGCAGATCCTACGCCCCGTCGCTGGGCTTTCTTCGCCGTAGTAATAGGGCTAAGAAACCAGTGTTTCTCCCCGTTAACGTACTTGAAGGGTGCGTCAGCATTCTTCTTCAGTAACATTTATTAGCCTGGCCTTGTAACGATTCACTTTCCTAGGCCACCATACACAGTAACAAGCCCTTTCGCGGTTGCTGAAGTCGATGCGGAGATGATGGGTGTGTGCTCATGGTGAGAATTCCACATACTTAGTAGCAATCTCGCTCAGTGTTTCCACATAGAAATCCGCTGTTGCTTGTTGGCAGGACATGCCGCATACGGGCATTTTGATGAGTTCTCGGTGGAAAGAGTTCGCCATGGGGAATGAGGTTGATGGTGGTTGGGTGAGAGGAGCAGAGGCGTAGATGCCAGGTAATACCTTCTCTGGATGTGTAAATAACGGCTCTTTATACAAGGGCCGTGTTGAATCAGGCGTGTCAACGTCAAGGCCAGCTGATTTCAAAAGCTGCACGAAGTCGGTTCGCGTGAGTCCAGAGGGGGCAAGGTCAGATTTGAACCGTATCCAAAAGGCATACCAAGCTGGGCAGGTGCGTTGTTCAGAATTTGAGTCGAATTCTGGCAAGGTAAGAAATGGTATTTTCTTGAGAACTTCCTGCAGCCTTGTTGAGTTGAAAGATTTGGCTTTTTGGAAGGAAGGTAGCTGTCGGAGTTGATTGAGAGCAATGCGAACAGCAATTGGGTGAGCCCGGTGCTTCAGGCCTGTTCCAGTCAAGGCATAGGGCGCCAGAGGATGGTTATCGGGAATCTCTGAGCGACATCTTTTGTTGTAATGGCCCCAAATAAGTGCCCGAAAATGGAAATCCTGGTGTTTGGTGACCATAATACCCCCTTCTCCGCCACTAATGATCTTCTGGCCTTGCAAAGACCAGACAGCCCCATCCCCAAACGTCCCTACGCACTTTCCGTTGATGCTCGCGCCGTGGGCATGTGAACAGTCCTCCAATAATAGAACATGAGGATACTGGCTCAAGACACTCAATATTTCTGACATGTTGCACGGGATGCCCCAGATGTGAGTGAGCGCCTTGGTACGCGATGTTATTTTCCTTTGCAATGCTTCGGAAGACATATTGCCATTCTCATCAACGTCGACAAAAACTGGTTGAATGCCGAAGTGCATCGCAGGTGCTACCGTTGCGTGGAAGCCATAAACTGAAAACAAAACCTATGAAGGAAGGTCTTAGCGTTCATAAAAGCCCACAGAGGAGTGCCAGAGACTTTACCTCGTCCCCAGGCATCAGACTGCAGGAGAAGTATAGGCCACTCAGAGCATTAGACCCTGAATTGTGAAGTAAAGCAAACCATGTCCCTTCACCCAAGCTCTGTTTGAACTCCGTCTCAAACTCGGTAAAGACTCCGTCGTTCCCGTAAATCGATATTGTAGTTCCAAGCTGGTCCAATACCTCATGACGAATGTTTTGTGTAATCACTGGCCAGTCAAATGCTGAAATAGGATCCCCAGAATTCGCAATCTGGGTGATATCCTGCGCCGTTTGAGGTTTGAACTTGGGCTCCCATGAGGACCGAATCTTTTCAGATGTGTGAGTAACTCGGAGGTCCAAATCCGAGTGTCGTTGGTATTCGGAAGAAGGTATGTCTTCCCTGACTTCCTGAGCAAAGTTCAGTAGCATTTGATTGATTGAATCTGATGGAGGGGCACAAGCCTTGGTAAATCTTTTCCTTCCAGACTCGAAAGATGCGAATAGGTCCACCACGCAGTCCTCTCCCACCAAGGTTCCGTCGGTGCCAATGATACATATTTTGTCAACCTTATGATGGCTCATGCGGGAGGCTTTCAGATAACAAGGGATGTCTGGTGTCGGTGGGGTGCTGGAGGGTAGCAGTAAGGACGCGAAGTATGTATCTTCGGCATCATACTGCTGGTAGGGACGAGTGACAAGGCACTCTGAGAATCTCACAACCGGAGTCTGTGGGCCAGGCAATAAGTCCAAAACTAGATCAAGCAAATGCCAACCCAGATCGACATGGACACCGCCCCCGAGGATCCCACGGGACCTCCATCCTTGGTCTAGCTGCGGTTTGTAATTTTCACGGGTAGCCTCAACACACTGTATAGCTCCGATCAGAGGTAGCCATTCCTTCAAGGCGTGGTATCTGTCGCTATATCGTCCTTGTAGAGCAGTGGAAAGCCTGACGTTATAAGTGGCTGCAACCTCTTGTAGTTGGCCAAGTTCGACCACGGAAAGGGAAGCAGGTTTCTCCTTGAGGACATGGATTCCGCCCGCTAGCAGAGGACCAACGGTCTCGAAATGCTTGTCGTGCGGTACTGCAACAAACGCGCAGTCGACTCGCGAAGCTTTCGTATCATCCCATTCGATGATTTTCTGGAGACTATCGGTGCATTCAGCATGCGAACAGAGCAGTTTAAACCGTTCCCTGGCCCCCCCTTCTGTATCAAATCCAATGCAAATCTTAAAAAGATCTGGCAATTTGACAACAGCTGGAAGAATGTGCTTCAGTGCACGATCTACAAGTCCCACAAAGGCTATATTTAAAGGGGGGACACTCATGTTGATGTTCAGAATACCGGTGAAGGGTTGACAGAAAGCTTTAGTGCATAGAACACTTGAGATCATTCAATCAATGTGACAATGGCGCCAGTCAGCATGATTAAAGAGTCGGTGGGTTATATTATAGTACAGTAGCCAAGTAATTCAATAGGGTTCATCGGAATCGCGTACTTGATAGAATTCAAGTGCCGTTGATTCGCGTCAATGTTGTGTGATTTAACCTGAAAACTCCCGGCTGTTACCCTTTCATTTTCTCAAGTGACAGCCGAAGGTAACATGCTCCAGTGTACTGGATGAATGCCGATATCCCCTCGGATCTTGTGTACGGCAGAAACCAGGCAATAGTACATTGTACAGTACGTTGGTGGTTGCAGCAATACGTCACGAGTATATAGTGGTATTACTCAAAAGCAATTTATTTCATCTGGCGATAGCGATCAAGTTTTACTCCTGAGACACAGAACCGCTTGAACCCACACAGGCCGTGAGCCATTGGCGATCTCCCAATAGCTGGCCATCGAGAAGACGCAAGTCCCACGAGTCATCTTTTGGTACGGCGTACAGACCATTGAACTTGAATGCATGACGAAAGAATAGACCAGTCAATCTTGCGACTGTGATACCACGTTCCTGTGCCGGATTGAGGGAACCAACGTGTGAGCGGAAGGTTTCCCAGAAGAGGTCCTCTAAGTCTTCTCGTTGTTCATCATACACCCATTCGCCTTTCTCAAAGTCGAATCTTCCCAACACGGTTTCGAGGCCCCACAAGGCGCATCCAAAGGGAAGTATGGACCCTTCTGCCCAGTCAATAACACCTGAAAGCTTGCCTGTGAGGGGATCAATGATTATGTTGGTATCGCATAGATCGCCATGGTTCAAGCACCATGGAATAGCAGAATCAAAGACAAATTGAAGGTTGTCTTTGCAGTAAGAAACAAGAGGTTGGAAGCGAGGAGGAAGGGACTCAGCAAGAGTCTGGAGCTTTTGTCGAAAGTCTAGTCGCTTGATAAGAACAGTCGAAGAGTCGATGGGAACTCGACTATTCCATGCTTGAGAAAAGAAGCTAAAGTATCCAATGTTAGACATGAGTTCTGCGGGATTGATTGGGGTGACAATACTGACTAAGCCAGGTCCTTGACAGTCTCTTCCTGATGTGGAACCACATCGCAACTTGTGGTTACGGAAGAATCCAGTAAAAGCGAATAGTTTACGCCCACCAGTAGTTGCATGGAATATATCAAGACGGTTGGGTGCCCGGGGATCGAATCAAGTTTTTTAACTTCGGGAACCCAATCTCCATGCATTTGATGAGCATGCTTGATGATATCGAGATCAAGGGGCGAGCGTTCAGCGCGGAATTGGATCACAAAGTCATCACCTCTGACAGTGTAGCTGAAGGCACCCTGTGTTGACGCTTGTCGAACGTCGCATCCGAGGTAACTTTGCGCGAACTTGTTGCACTCTTCCTGTGATAATGAACAATATCGGCTAAAGAAAGTCGAGATACGCTCCTCGCTAGTATGGCGAACGACCGACATCGGGATATGGAGATATGGCGGGACTGTTTCCTTCTGTTCCTTAGGAAGAAAAAAGGTCGAGGGCGCGATTCAATAAACAGATAAATAAGAATAAGGCTGGCTGTTGGTGATTGCGTCAGAACCTTTTGAATAATAAACCTAGGTAGAGAAAGTTAAGGTTGAATGGGCGGGAGTGCGAGCGAGATTATGGCAAGTGAGCAACATGTATATATACATGTAAGGCTTGATTGCACTGCAACTTCGAATCAGGGTCATCGGCTCCAAGGTAATTCCGCACAAGATGTTATGTCCATAGGTAGTGCACCATGATCAGTATATGCAAAGCCAAGCCGGCTGGCCACACCAAGACTGCTCAGATTACATATGTAAGTTATCACGCACCCTATGACTCATTTGAGCATATTGGTGAAACTATGATATCCCAATCAGAGTCAAAAGTGGTCAGGTGCGTCAAATGCACGACATGGAAAAGTTAAATACGCCACAGGAGCTCCGATGAGTGCCTGTGTATATAATGAAGGGCCGCCCTCTTCTGTGTAACCCACAGAACTTTCATTCTACATCAACTTTCCATCGCTGCTCAGAGTTAGACATCCTGAAATTTTCTTCCAGATTTCTCTCTCACTACCGACCGAAAACCCTAGAAGAACACTCAAGTTTTATCAAACAATCTTAATCGATATGGAATTCCTAGGCATGTCTAAGGCCGATATGCAAGCCTGGGCCCTATCGTCGCCAATCTACCAACCTGCTGACAAGATTACTGTTGGGGCCGCTATTATCCGTGAGGATAATAAAGGCAACAAGCATATCCTGATCTTAAAACGAGCTGCCCACGAAGCTTATTACCCTGGTGTATTTGAGATACCAGGAGGCAAGGTTGATGAGACAGACCCTTCAATATACGATGCCATATCCCGCGAAGTGGCCGAAGAAACAGGACTTACTATCCTAAAGGTTATCAGCTCATTAAAACCTTTCTCATATACTACTGAGAAACAGGTCGGTCAGGGACGTTCTATTAAAACAGTTCGCAAGGTTGCCTTGCAACTGAGCTATCTGGTCCAAGTACAGCAAGGAGAGGACTTTACAGTCAAAGTTAACCTTAATGAGCACTCTGAAGGTGTTTGGATAACGGCCGATAAGCTACATACTGTACCAATGACAGAAGAAATGCGAAAGTTGGTTTTGGAGGCATTCGCCGATGCTACGTGGGAGCGTTAAGGCAGAGTTGAGGTTTCTAGCCAAAGAATGATAGACTACCTATAGAGATAGAGCACTGAAGCCAAATTTATCAATCCGGCTTGGTATTATGACTTGTTTGTGAATCTTGGTTCAAGTTGCATAGCTCACGCTGTCTTTCTTTCATTCCTTAGGTGAGAGAATGATATTTGCTTAGAACCTCTATTATAGTGACAAAAGGCGTATGGATAAGTTTTGTACAGAATCCTCAGTTCCCTTAATTGATCGATTCTGACACCCTCAGATTTGTTACTTTACAGGGAAAGCTGAGCTTCAAACGCGCAAGCTGAATGCTGAATCAAGGCCACCGGCTCAAGCCAAAGCATCTATCCGTATGCTCTCTCCGCCAACGAGATAACGCCAACGCGGTCGGCTGTGATTCACCGTGCAACAGAGGCCTCGCACATGTGCAAGTTCCACCCGTCAACTACGTCCTCGTGTATAAAAATACGCCGGTCCAGTGCCAGGGTTCCATCTTGTTAGGACTTCATCAACAATCAATTGTTAGTAATCTGGCAGCGTTACTGTTGGCTTTCCTTGATTAATGGAAATCCTTGTCTCCTTTGCTCCCTTTCAACCTCCTGAATGGGCCATACACACGGCAGAACGACCCAAAGTTGTCATGTTAGAGGGCTGGTGTTCGCGTCCATTTCAGCAACCTCGCCAAGTCTTTGGTACTGTCTTCGGCCTGAAACGTTTCATGGAAAAGCGCTCCGCGGTTAGCAAGGCGTGCCGGTAATATGAGCATCGCCTGTTCGCTGAAGACCAGTACGATATCATCGGGTTTCGGGCGGTCAACCAGAACGACACCTACTACTGTAGCATTGAGCAGACTGTCTCCTTCACATTTGTCTCAAACAAGGCGTCGTGGGCCTTGATGTTCTCTCACTCTAGGCATTGCAATGTCCATTCCGTCGGACAACAGTAGTGAACTCAAATCTCGACACCTCACTAAGGAAGTAACCTCTTGCCTGGAAGATGTTTATCTCCCCTGGACTGGCTACTACAACTACGCCACCTCTCTACGAGGCGAAACCATGATAGGCACTGTTCCGGTGCGTCAGGACGTTCTACCTTGTCGAGAACGCTCTCGCCGGGAACTTGCAGTGGATAGCTCAGGGTGGTTGGTGTACCTGGACTCGAGCAAGACCTAAATGGGGGCATCCATAAGGGGGTAGGCCGGGCAGAGTCAACTACGAATCGACCATGAGAACTTACAACAGCCATGTATCGTCAGGCGTCAGGACTGTGAGTTAGCAATGATGTTTTTGGCGAGGTGTTCCTAGCTTCTTTGTGGGGAGCGCGGCATCGAGCAAGCGGAGGAGATGGCTAGGCTAACAAAGCTGGAGGCATTCTTTGTTCCATTGGCGCTCACTCCTCGGCATTTGGGATGAACATAAAAGAGATGGGTGTTAACAAAATTCATTCGTTCTATGTGTTCGTGGTAGCGGCCGTAATGACCTTGGTAGCCATTATATGCCACCATGTTCTTGACCGCGACTTGGGGCTGCGTGGGGAGGATATCAAATAAGGCACTTCAGACATTTAGAAGGCTCAAATAGGGTTGTTTCTTTCTACATACAACCTAGAGAGCAAGAGGCCTTTATTTCCATGTGTGGGAAGACGAAAAATAGCATCACAGTTGAGATAGCTTGATATTTGTTTGAAGCCCTACGGGTCAGAACTTAATTCCCTCCCAATGTCAAACAGGCTGATAAGAACAAACAAGAACTCTCTATAAGATGACCATAGAAGTCAGAGACATCAAGAAAAGAAATAACAAAAGAGTAGAAGGACAGCGGCCGCGGTAGGCTGACTTTCTTTCGCTGTAGCTTGTAATTCAGCCTCTCCCGTCTGCTTTTCTTCTGGATATATATCAGATGACGTTGCACACGGAAGTGTTGCTTTTTCCACAGTCGTCGGCATTATCGCCAGACGCTCCGAGTGTCTCCCAATCAGTTTGTCTCATCTCAAACGTCAGGGGTCTGTCAACAGGCGTTGAATCTACGTTCCTCGCATTTTGGGCAGCCGGGAACATATAGCGGCCGGTCTGGATGCTTGTAGACCAGCCAGCCTTCTTGAACGCCTCAGATGCAAGCTTGATGAGCATCAGATCACTGCCTTTGGCTCCGATCATAGTGCTAGTAATGGGTCGCATCTCGGGTCTTCCACTGATCTTTGAGAGGTACGGCATTTGAGCAAATGGTAGCACGAGTTGGGGAGCATGTAGGATGGGCGAGATGAACTTCTCTGCGATAGTAGGGAATGTCCCAGCAGGTGGGTTTGCCTCATCGCGATACTCTGGATGGGGTTCTCCGTAGGGCATAATGAGGATGGCGTTGGAGAGAGTCTTGGGGTCGGGCCCCATGACGTTCTCAGTGAACCAGTTTCCGAAAACCTCGAGTTGGTTCATGTATTTCTCGTACTCCTGGGAGGTAACATCTTTTCCAACATCCCTATCTTGTTTGTCAGAATTGTTTGGGGTGGTTGATTGCAGACTTACCATCGGAATCGCACGACTGAGCTGACGAACGGCTTCTTGCCGAACTTGGTGCTATATTCGTCACGGAAGCTGTCGAATCCATGATAGTAGTCGTAGCACAATGACCAAAAGGCGCTCTTTTCAGTGTATTCCAGCAATGGAAGACCCCCAGCTGCCTTGGGAGGATTCTTCTCCCACTCCTCTACAACGCTGAAGGGCGTTCTCTTGACACCCAGAAAGTCTTCGAGTATTTTCACAAACTCCTCCGTCATAGCTTGTTGCTCTGCGTTGGCCAAGGGGTAGAATTCTTTGGGAATGAATATCTTGGTCGGGAATTTGGAGAAGGTCTGGTGGATGTTCTCAAAAGTGTGCGACACAATAAAGTGAAGATCTTCCAAGCTTCGACCAAACTGTCCGACAGTATCAAAAGCCCTACTCCTCAATTAGTTCGGTTGCCATTTGCAGCATAGGCACTCATACGGTGAGTTAACTGGTATCCCATTCATCGATGTCGAGCCGAAGCTAGGACGAAGGGAGAACAAGCCGTTGCAAGGCGCCGGTGCCCTGACACTGCCAGCAGCTGAATGGTAAGAAGTCAGCAAATAACAGAGAACAACAAGAAGGGTCAGCTCATACAGTCTCCCGCAATGGAGAAATCCAGCCATTCATAACCCGCCAGAGAAGTTGCAGCCCCCGTGGAGCTGCTCGATGGGCTCTGGTAGCCATCTCCACGAGGATTGACAGGGCAATGGAAGTCAACCCACTGGTCTGTTGGCTCTTCGGGGGATGCAAAAGAGGTCATCTTTGTTTTGCCCACGATCACTGCTCCCAGCTTTATGAGTTTCTTGGTGTAGTCGGCGCTCTGCTCGTCTGGGTCGTAAAGCTCAACCCACGGCCTACTCATCATGGTCGTCTGAGTTCCTTTAAGACGGAAGATATCTTTGATGCCCATGCGCGCACCAGCAAGAGGAGTTGTGGAGGCTCGGACATTGTAAAGACGGCTCGGGACGGGGATGCTCTTCCACAGTCCATTTGAGCTGAGCAGATTCAGGGGAGTATAACTAAGATGGTCAAATCAGTATGGAGTGAAGACTGAAGCGGTAAACGATTCAACAAACCTCTTCGGTTTCAAGACATCATCTGGAATGACTCCGAAAATAAAGCTGTCCAGAGTGTCCTCGTACAAGCGATATGCTTGGTGAATTCCACCATCACAGAGAAAGTATGGACCAGCGGGAAGACAGTCCTGTGACGAGCTTGGTGACACATGATACACAGCCGAGAAGTGGCCAGAAGCCTCAAACTTTTTGAGCACCTCCATGAAACCTCTTTCACTGCTGGACCGAATAACAGCTGTACGGGAGAATGATGGCGAGTAGACATCGTCAACTTGGGCAAAGCGATTGATGAGCTGAAGGGCATCGTCCACTGAGGATATAGAGTCGCCAACGGGAAGGAGAACAACAGGAATCGATTCAAGGCCTGCGGACTCTGTGATCGTGAGCTAAGGAGTAGAGTCAGCAAGTCGCAGCTTACTTGGGAATATCGTTTCAACCTACGAGTGATTGTGGATGGACCAGGTAGGAGACGCCGTCCACGATTAGCGATGACTTGCTGCCCATTATGTCGTGTCTGTTCAGAAGAGCCATAGGTTCGCTAGAATTAACATGTAATGAAGTTTGTGCATTTGAGGCTGGTCACGGGATTCTGCTCTTGACAAAGAAAGCATCAAAGAAGTGCTCAGGCTTAAGCCAGTGGCACTGAATCACAGTGCCGGCTGTTGGCTGTCTCTGCTATTCGGGACGTCTTCACCAGTTAACTTGCATGTGATAGCTTGGCTTCAGTTGTATTAAGGCTTCGGATATCGAATCTGATATCTCCGAGCAGTGGTTGATTACCTATCATGAAAGGTGGCCCCTTTAAAGTTCTCGTCCCTCCAAACCCAAACGCACGAGATAACAAGCCAACAGCTTGCCATCATCAGAAAGTCTTCAGTTATTAGTTGCCAGTACATTGTTTTAATCTTGAGTCCCTACAACTGACTTAAAATCCAAGATGTGCCTAAAACAAGTTCCGGCACTGGAAAGGGGCAATGGACAAGATCTTGATGTCAAGGTAGACCACGAGTGAACGATTGCTGTGCCTCACAGGTCTGGCCAGCAGAGCCTCGATTGTTGGGGTCATCTCCTCAACAGACTTTTCTTGGAAAGATCAGGAGCATCTTGTGGCTACTTACTTGTGACTGGGTGGCATACGAAACTTCGGCGTTTGAAAACTGTACCGTAAGACTCTATCAAGGCCTCGACTTACATATTGGTTCACAACTCGATCAAGTCCGCCGTATAGCTGAAGAGGTAGAGAAATCTGATGATCCAGCACTGAGCTTCATGTGCAGCAGGTATTTGAGAAACGATATGAAGGTTACTTTATATGAAAGTCCTTTATCATCCAGAGTGAAAGGCATGGGGAGCTCTGCATATATAGAATATCTAAGTATCATATCATCTGTTTATGAACCTTGAAGGACTTCACAAGATCTTCTGATACACTCATCAGTACTAAACACTACTGCTTGGTTTCAACATCCATGATCCTTGCTTACAGGACACCAAACAAGCACTTATACAGCTTTTCCAGTCCCTCCGTGCACCTTATATCGCCTCTTATGGATATCTTAGCCTACCTATTACGTACAAAACTGTGACATGGCTCAATAATCAACCGAGATTCTTTGAGGATATCGGAGGTGCCGTGTAATATAGCTCCATGATTTACCATAGGTACTAGAGTTCTCCCCTTCTCCTGAGCAATGGCCTCTGTTGCCAGCTGAGTAGTATTTCCTTCACCAATTTCGACGGAGACTGCAATTTCGTTCTCTCTGAACTCAAGAGTACGATGGATCAGCTCAACCGATTTGCCATCGTGAGGAACACAACAGGCATCGATTCGCAGCTAATGGCATCTATCCTTTAGTCCTTATAAATATTATTCGAAGTTCTTAGTGTAACCAGGGAAGCTTCGTTGTTGGACTGGGAGTCAGCATGAATCATCAGCCAGGGATCACGTACCCTAAGAGACAAGAAAGGGACACGCCTCTTATGGCCTCTTTGGGATTCAAACCGGGATATCATTGGATTCCACATCAGTGACTCACACGTGTGATGTGAACTTTATCAGCTGGACCGAAAGGCCTAAGCAGCTCCGGATAAGCATAATAATTTAAGGGTTGTACCATCCCGACCTGAAACAGTGGCGTTAGACACATGATGTCGCCACTGGCGGGGAGAATTGTTCATTCTTTCTCCGCGATTACCCGTTCGGGATGCCATGCGGAGGATGGTGGTCGATATCCTCTAGAACATGTGCTTGGTTATGTCCATCTGTATGAAAGGTTGTGACTGTCCTAGTGTTAACGGGCTTTGTTGCTAGCTGAGCAGATTCTTGGGCAACTCGATAAGGACTGTGGTTCTTGATGGTGTCGTGACTGACATCTCTGGTAGACTCTCTCACTTCACCCCAAGGCAAGGATGTTCGAACAACCCTGTGACTGCTTTCATGGGTGAAAGGTCTTTATTAAACTTGCATTCGTATTCTTATTATTGCTATTCCTTAATTACTACTACAGACGAGACTTATCAATCTTGGAAGGTCCATAAGTAGCCGCCCAAGGCTCATAGTCATCCAAAGCCATAACTCGCTGCATCTGTCGTCGTCTCAGACCAATATTTCCTCCATCAAACAAAGGATAACACATAACATCGTTCAACAACTGAGGGAAAGACATGTCCTTCGCATAGGCCTTCATACCGACAGCCTTCATAGCATCAATGACACACTCGACCGCAACATCGGTAGTGTAGATCTTGGTCTGCATAGCCATCTCAAGCTTGATCTTCCACTCAAGGTTCTCATCCTCAAGAGTGGTAACCCCCTTCCACACAAGCAAGCGACTGGTCTCGAGGCGAATCTTGCAGTCGATGAGCTTGTCAGCTACACTCTGATGCTCGATGATGGGCCTGGAACCACCGCGAGTATCGGACTTGGAGAAGGCGAGGGCTTCCTCGAAGGCTGCGCGCGCAGTTCCGATTGCCATGGCGCCGACGAGAGCAGCTGACATGGCAAAGGCTTGCTCGATCAGACCTTGGGCCTTGACACCAGGGGTGCAGAGGAGGTTCTCGTGAGGAACACGGAACTCGGTGAAGCGAGTGTGAGGGCCAGATGCGGTGATTTGGCCTGCCAGTTCAGGCTCACCCAGGACCTGATAGGCCTCGGGCTTGTTGTTGGCGATGGTCTCTCGGGTTACCAAGAGGACAGCGATCTGAGAAGCTGGCTCAACGTTGGGATCTTGGGGCTTGGATGGATCGTCTGAGATTCTGACAACAACGCATGCAAGATCAGCCCCTTTATAGTCCCAGCCACCACTGTTGGAGGGCCAGAGCTAGAATGAACGTTAGTATATGCTTGACCGTTTGGAGATGGATGTACAAACCTTTTCACCATTGATGATCCATTCGTTTCCAACCTTTCTGGCTGTAGTCTGAAGACCAGGTCCGCCCTTCTGCAGCCAATTCGCCGTGCCACCGGGCTCGGAGTGCATCAAACTGGCTAGAGGATCACCCTCACCAGAGATGAAAGGCTTCAAGAACTTCTTTTGCAGATCCGTTGAATCACTGAGAATCAGGGGCATCAGACCAAGCGCAGTAGCGACAATGGTAAGTGAAGTAGCTGGCTCAACTGCAAAGAGCTCCTCAAGGATTATGGCCTCGTGAACAAGACCCTCCATAGTTCCACCAAGGGGAATGGGAACTTGGGCCTTGATCAAACCATGGCGAACAGCTTCCTTGTAAAAGGGTCTGGTAGCCTGAAAGCGAGAGAACTGGTCCTTCTGGGCGTTGTACTCTGCTGGAGCTTTGGTGAGGATGGTGTTGGCAAAGGCCTGAGCATGGCGCCGGGCCTCTTGCTGGGCGGGAGAAAGCTTGAAGTCAACCATTGTGTATAAGTAGTTGGGGTTATAATTAAGAGAATACTGAGTATATGTCACGAGAAGATTGGTGTCTGGATGTCGAGGATCCCGTCCGTTTATATAACAATTCCTTAATACCAGCCTCTTATCAAAATACCCTGCACCTGATAATGTGAAGCTGGTTAACTGTTACCCGACCACCTCCCCCGCTCATGGATGAGCTGATCATATCTTGTTATCAGGAAGAACTGAAGCTAGTGATGATAGATGCGAACTAGCATAATGAATATCAAGGATAAAATCTGGGGTAATGGATGTTTGGAATCCGGGGCAGACTGGATAAATATTACCCGGACCCGAATTGATGCTTCAGCCCACCCAACTTATCCGTATCAGAGAAATTGGTCTGCTGTCATTGGATAAGATGGTATCAGCTGATGGGGCTTGATAGCGAATTATCATGATAAATAGAAGACTCGCTGGCGATCAATCGCACTCGGGCCCATGGTTCCTGGAAAGTGATTGCCGAACGAGCTGCAACGAGCTCGGCCGGGGACAGATACACCAAGAGAATTTAATGAAGTGCCAGAGGGCGGAGGCAGCCTGAAGGTATTTTGATTTGTCATTCGGCGAAATACCTAAATACACATATGCCAGGGCGTGGCAATGAAAAATATCGTGAGTAATAGTAGAGTTGGCATTGGTCCCTCCCGATGGGAGGAGAAAACATCATTAGAATCTTGATCATAAATAACAAAAAGACTTGGGCAGAGTTACATAAATTTAGGGCACCTTTACCAAGTTTAGGATGTCTTTTGCTAATTTTATTTTAACAGCTTATATTAATATCTGTTATTTTCTTTTCCTCCCTGATAAGTATAAACTTCCCACCGAACTTACGCATCCGAATTTAAATCTTATAAAGTTGTTTCATGGCATCATAGATCTTAGGGCTACGTTGTAAGAAGGTTATATAAAAAAAAAGCAAGAGATATATGAAGGCCATGTCGCAAGCATGTGAAGTTTTTAGCTTTGGAAACCTGAATGCATTAGATACTGCTGGACCCTTAACGCAACATAATGCACGTTGCGGCTCAGCCAAAGTTCGGGGAGGTAAAGATCAGTAACGGGGAGGTAACGATCAGTAAACGGGTAGGTTCAGGTGCATTCCCAATTTGGTAATTGGGCGTTTTCCATGCCCAACATCAACAAAACAGCAGAGAAAAGAATGATGCCCCCGGTGAGCAAGAGAATGCTGAATCATGATAGGGTATCAAAATAACCTCAGTAAAGGACATCCTAAGCTGAGTAAAGATATACTAAAACTAGGTAAGTTCACCTGAGTCTTTTGTCATTTAGAATTCTTTCTTCCCTTACCCTTACCTTAGCCAACGTTAACAGGATAGTTAATGCATGCAAATTGTCATGGATCAATGGCGTCGTCAGCTAATGTTACACAATGGGCTGCCAGCGACAGCGACAGCGACGACGGAAACTCCCAAAACAGCCGACAATTTTCCGAACGGAAATTCCTCAACGTCCCCGCTGCCTTACGCGTGGCCACGCCTGACACCGGTCAACCACCAAATCCACACATCGTTGACCTCCAAACGCGTTGATCGCGTTGACTCTGAGGGCGACATGTTTGGCATTCTCGAGACCGTCCAGGTGCCCCATTCGGGCATCTACAACAGTTACGAGGAACTTTTCAAACAACTCAGCGATGGCATGGAAAAGGAAGGCTACAAGATCGTCAAGGCTAGATCCCATCGAGGCAAAGTGGGTGGTGCCGACGTCCCGGGGAACGACATAGTACGATGCGATCTCGTCTGCGACCGCGGCGGGAGGCCGTATCGATGCATGGCGACAAAACACAAGACGACGACCAAGAAGACCGACTGTCCCTGGAAAGCAAAGGCGGTCCATCGCAAGACCATGGGGGGATGGGTACTGACAATTACGTGCGATCAGCATAACCATGAGCCCGGTACACCCGAACCACCGACGCCCGAG
Organism: Fusarium pseudonygamai; assembly: GCA_013186785.1. Classification (NCBI taxonomy): domain Eukaryota; kingdom Fungi; phylum Ascomycota; class Sordariomycetes; order Hypocreales; family Nectriaceae; genus Fusarium; species Fusarium pseudonygamai. The sequence goes on from JAAQRH010000110.1 coordinate 23,119, forward strand.
GCTGCGAGCGAGGACGAGACCAATATGATGGACGACCTGGAAGGTGAGCATAGTTTGGATGCGGATGCGACGCCGCTCCTCACGTCTTGGCAAGACGAAGGGCCACAACCTGATCAGGAGACCCAGGCGGCAATCCAGGTCGCGGGCGTCTCCAACGCAGTTCTTCGTCTGACCGGCGAGACGTTCCATCAATTCAAGAGCGAGTACCGCAAGATGTCGCATTCGGATCGTGTTGCGCAGCTGTCACATCTCCAGCTCCGCGTTGCAGCCATCTATGCTGTTCAGAATGAGGACCTGCAACGACAAAAGAGGCAAGAAGCTCAAGACAAGCGTCATCGACAAATCGAGGAGAGCAAGAGGCATTCCTCCGTGCAGAAGCAGCGTGCTAGACAACGTCGTCAGCAAGTGGTGGAGCAGAACCATCAGCAGCAGCAACAACAGCAGCAGCAGCAGCAGCAGATGCATCAGCACATTCAGCAACAGCAACTCCCTCAACAAACCACCCAGGCCCAAGTACAAGCCCAAGCACAGGCTCAAGCACAAGCGCAGGCGCAGGCTCAAGTTCAGGCCCAAGTCATGATGCAATCACAGCTGTATCTCCCGCAGAACCCCCAAACCGGACTCGGGGTGCCAACGATGGATATGCCGCAATTCCAACATTACGTGGCTCCGAATAACAAGAGGATGCGCGGGCGGACTTCTCAAGGCGGGCAGCAGACTCAATAGCAAGGAGGGTGCGGTGCGGCGTTTGGGAATCAGGAACCTTGTATAAGAAAATGACCAGCATTAGATGATCATGTTTTTTGCGCTTCTTTTTAAAGATAGACTGGCCGGGTATGTTAACGGATTTATGCGGGGGTGCGTGCCAAAATTGTTAGTATCTTAGGTACATAGGGAGGAAAGAAACTCAGGACCTCGATCCTAAAATGAGAAAAAAGACTTAGCTAATACAGCCTAATAAGCTTTGGACAATTTTTGCAGAGTTTATTGACACGCACCTCGGGAGATTTATTTGTACATAGAAAGAACGGAGCTGGCCCCTCAGACTGAGAGAGAGTCGGCCTTTTTATAAATATGGGTGCCAAAATTAACTCAATAAAACAGCCACCTATGCTTACATCAAGCCTTTTTTGTCACCCATCCAGTGAGAAGCAAAGAATTGATCCTCAATGACAAAAAGACTTGGGTGAACTTGTATGAATTCAGGATATCCTTATTAATTTTTGGATATCTTTACTAAACTTGAGATATATTTACTAAATTTAGGAAATCTTTTGCCGAGTTTACATACCTACGTTAAGATTTGGTGTTTTCTTGCTCCATGAGGCTCGGGTCCAAGGACTGCAGCTCCTCACCGCCAAAATTTCTAAAGATTTTGCCAAAAATCTGCCCCACCATCCCGCTTCTGAAAATATCCAGCCTCTGTGAAGCATCAAGACAAATAAACCAAAATGGCGACAATTGTACCCCCGCCGTCGAAACGGCAGAAGAGAGAAGAGCTTGAGCGCTCTCAGATTCAGCAGGATGTTACGGCGATCGCTTCTGGGCCTGCTGGCTCGTTCAAGGCGAGGTTCTTGGATGGAGATGGAAAGCAGATGGCAGATGTGATTGAGGTGCCTCTTGCGGATGCTTCAGAAAAGAACTTGTCGCTTCTTTTGAATACGTTACTCGCTAGGGTTTGTAGCCTGATGTGTGTGTGTTGAGCTTTGCTGACTTGTCCAGGACAAAGAGGAATTTCTCCCGTATCGATTCCGAATTCACATCCCAGATACCGATATCATCGTGGACCAATATCCTACCGATCTCCTCCAGCTTCTCCGTAACCATGGCATTGAGAACCCCTTCGAAACTACTGTCACACTTAGCGCCGAGCCGCAGGCTGTATTCAAGGTGCAGCCTGTAACGCGCATGTCCCATAAAATCCCCGGCCATGGCGAAGCAATTCTCGCAGCTCAATTCAGCCCCAAGAACAGTAATCGACTAGCGACAGGTTCGGGAGATAAGACAGCGCGGATATGGGATACTGATACCGGAACACCCAAGTACACACTCTCCGGCCACGGTGGATGGGTATTGGCAGTTGCTTGGTCCCCCGATGGTGCACGTCTCGCTACTGGAAGTATGGATAAGTCTGTCCGACTTTGGGACCCCGAAACTGGAAAAGCCGTTGGAAACCCCTGGACAGGACATGGAAAGTGGGTGACCAATATCTGCTGGGAGCCTTATCATCTCTGGAGAGACGGTACACCTCGGTTAGCGAGTGCAAGCAAAGACGCAACAGTCCGGATATGGGTCGTCAACACGGGAAAGACGGAGCATGTCCTATCCGGCCACAAGAGCAGTGTAAGCTGTGTGCGCTGGGGAGGCGAGGGTCTCGTATACAGCGCCAGTCACGACAAGACGGTGCGAGTGTGGAATGCTGAGAAGGGAACTCTTGTGCACACCTTGTCGTCTCACGTCCACTGGGTGAACCATCTTGCGCTCTCGACGGATTTTGTTCTGAGGACTGGATTCTACGACCACACGCCTGTTCCTGATACAGAGGAGGGAAAGAGAAGTAAGGCTAAGGAGAGGTTTGAGAAGGCTGCCAAGTTTCAGGGGAGAATCGCTGAGCGGGTTGTTACTGCTAGTGATGATTTCACTATGTATCTTTGGGATCCGGCGCAGAGCACAAAGCCTGTTGCGCGTATGTTGGGACATCAGAAGCAAGTGAACCATGTCACTTTCTCACCAGATGGATCTCTCATTGCCAGTGCAGGATGGGATAACCACACCAAGATCTGGAGCGCAAGGTAAGCCCCCCGAAATTCACTCCCAATCTCACATACTAACAATCACAGGGACGGCAAATTCATCAACACCCTCCGCGGCCACGTAGCTCCCGTCTACCAATGCGCCTTCTCAGCAGACTCCCGACTCCTCGTCACAGCATCAAAGGACACAACACTCAAGGTATGGTCAATGGCCTCCCACAAACTCGCCGTGGATCTGCCCGGCCACCAGGATGAAGTGTACGCGGTGGATTGGGCGCCAGATGGAAAGAGGGTTGGCAGCGGTGGTAAAGACAAGGCCGTTCGGCTGTGGCGGAATTAGAATCCCGAAAATGGTGTTTGTTGCTGTTACAAGTCAAGATACCCCTGATCACAAGTTTGCTGTGCCGTACATGTTTCACTGGATGAGTAGAAAAAACGTGCTTGGCTTATCTTTAGAATGAGATCTATAGGTGCGTACGCGGCGCTCAGCACGGGAGACTTCCGAATCTTACGCACTACTGCACTGTCTGTGAGTCGAGCTCGTTTCTTTTGTCAGGTAGGGCCTCGTAACAGATCATGCATGCACGGGAGTTGAGGCGAGCTTCTAGACTGTGATGTGATCCAAGATGCAGTCCCACCTGGAACTGAACACCCTCGATTGAGTTGCGGCTTTTCAAGGCAGTCAAATTGATAGGTCCGCTTGTATGCAGATGGGCCTCTTTTTACCTGATGCTACTATAGGTCTGTTGGAAACACGTATGAAGACTAGATGAGCTGGTGGTGAGAAGAGGGGTCGAAGTGAAGCTCGCGATATGTTGGAACTGTCTAGAAAGTGGTGTTGGCCCTGTGGGGTAAAGCGACCCATGTCCAAGCTAAATGCACTTTATCCCGAATTCCCGAAGCAAAGTCCATAGCTAAACTTAGGAGCGAAATATCTAGAATTATCTTTGATGTTAGTTCAAACATATCATCTCGATCACGTAGAAAGCCTCGTACTGCATGTCTTCGAATCAGGCTTGGATGCCCAGCCCTCCCAGTCGGATCATATCGGACCCGGACCGGCGTTGCATATACCAAGTGATGATGTTTCCTTTTTTCTCTCGAAGTTGAGACCTTGCAAACCTACAGCCTGCCATCGACACCACGAGGTTTCCCCGCTGATCGTGAGTGGATGGTATGACCCCGGAAAGCATCGGGCAGCGAGACAGCCCAAAGCAATGCGGGGAATTCAGAAAATGGCTAACAGTATCTACATACTAAGTACGTTACTCACTCAAGCAATTAGGAGCCACTGTGCTCATGAATGAGGGTGTTGTAAGCGCTTACACGCAGAAAATAAAAAACGCAGTTGACCGGTCCCGTTGCGGGCCCCCCGGTTCTCCGGCCGGCTGTGGGCTCAGGTGGAAGCCGAATATCCCTGCTGCCGCATTGTGTGATGTTACGGGAGTCCGGTGCTTGGAAAGTTGGAGAAGATGCGTGCATGTTGCATGCACTGTAGACATTGATCATAGGTAGTGATTCCATGTGACACGGACCGTTATTACCCCAATATCTGACTGGATTCATTCTTGTCCATTGCCCCGAGGCACAGTCTCGGGTTGGACTAAGAATTTGAGAGGCACAGGAATATGGTTCTCCACCACGGAGAAGCTGCGGGGTGCAGCCAAGTTGAGAAGCAATATCGAGAATAGGAAAGGGTCCCCTGACGATCCTCTAGAGGAAGTTTACTCTTTATTAGTTATTACTGGTAGTATCTACAAACCTTAGACTGAGACTTGCTATCCGTGGCGGAATACCCGGGCTTGCTAGAGATGGAATCTGTCCGATGATATCGCCATATCCTGCAAGTTGCACACGCATCCCATCTCAAACGTACGCCACCAACCGCATGCATCTCTCCAATCGCATGGTCCATGCGGTCTTTAATCTCAAGATTTTTTTTTAATATAATGCGGCAAATTCAGTCAATCTGATGCGAAGACGGGAAGCAGAAACGGCCCGTGTAAGACGGCGTGGTATGGCAGAGACGGGCCGGTGCAGCCAGCTTCTGGACAAGGGTACACTGAAGAATGATGTTTTGAGTGAAGTGCATGAGGAAGAGACGAAGAGATAGACTGGCTTGGCGTGGTTGGTGAGATGGTGGTGGTTGTTTCAGGCGTAGTTCATACGGTGATGGTTACCATGGATATCATGAGCGTACATGTCAAGAATAGCCGGCGTTACGTAGAGCTAGTGCATGGATGAGAGTTTAGACAATGTCATTCATGATCAAGCTATGAAAGTCTTTATAATCTGTAATCTTATGGCAGTCAATGTTCTATATCGTTCCCTTACTACATAGCCGCGATCATAGGGTAGATCAACTCCAAATACCTGAATATAAGACAGTTACCAAACAAGACATCATTTCATCAGGCATGTAAAGTGCATGATCGACGAAGAGGGCGTGTCGATTTGAGAGGCCGCCTAATGTTCCCAGCCATTGGATTGGGGTAACTGTGCACCTACAGGTAACGCTACAGGCCCGAGAGATTGGTTAACAGCCTCCCACCAACACCAACACAGCATCACCACCACCTTCACATCACCCGGAGGCATTTTCTCCATTCGTAGACCAATGACACCTGGTTATTCCCATGTACATCTCCTTCCCCATTGATCAACACATCCAGGCACAGTCAATCAGCGTTTCTACTTTACATAGTCTCACATTATGCATGAGGTTTCTTAGCCAAATGCCGAATTATCATGTCACTTTTGACTATCAGCCAAATAAAACGTTACCGGACCCCGCTGTTGGCTCTGTCTCATCATCCATACATCATCCTTGTTTTTTGACCCGCGTTTAGCCTACCCGCTCTGTACTGTAAAGCTCCGCCTAAACAAACAATGACAGGCTATCGTGGGGCCTGAAAAAACTCCACACACGTCGTCTTTTTCTTTGTGCATCGGTCCACGCTCCGATTTATCTTGACTTTACTGGCGTTATTTTTCTGCCTCATCACGAGAAAAGGACAAAAGCTCAGAGAGGAAAAGCTTCAGATCGAGGTGCTAGCTAGCTACATATAAAAAAGAAAAGACCAGGTATTTGATGCCCCTCTTGGTTTGGCTGTCGTACACCACACCCCTCTTCCTCAATTGGACGTGAATATTCCACCTTGTTCCAAGCTATCAGCGACCTGAGCTTGGTTTTGTTCGTGGATCACGGACCAAAGTCTCCTGTCTCGAGATCCTCAACAACTGATCCCGATTGCCTACGTCACGATTGATTTCTTTCTTTCTGTGCGTTGAATGTTTCCCTAGTTTTTGTTGAACCGCCTCAAGTCTCCTTTTCTTGTTTCTATCAACTGCAGTATTCTATCATAGCACACTCTGAATCGGCCCTTCGTCACTGTCCGCATCTTCTTGTTCACATGGTGCTCATGCTATAATTCTCCACTTGAGCAGACGATTTTCTTTTATTTATCAGGTACCAACGGTTCTCGCTTGAGGCTTAAAAAAACTGCCCTTGTCAATACCCATCAGCCAGCCCCAAAGGTTGTAGAGCAATCATTACGTCAGAGTGAGCGCTCTACTTTACTGGCTGCATTTCCTCACATTCCCTGTCTTTCTATACACCCATCCTAGCCATCCAATTCAATTCATCCAGACAACTGCACCCCAAGTCCAGTCCAGACCATTTCAAAACTGACAGGGCTCCTTTATAGGTTGATCCTTAACGGGAAAATACCTCTCAAATAATATTCCTCTATTAATTGTCGATCAACCCCCGGCGACAGAAAAAAAAGGAGCTGTTTAAGCAACGATCTCGGAGCTATCCAAGCTTGATCAACCGTGCAACAAGTACATAACCACCTGACGAATCTCACGACACGGAGCAACAGCGGCCATATCGGAGATTTTCTCGTCCAAATTACCTTTTATCTTTTTGGTTTCAACTATTAAACCTTGCAGAATTCCCATCTTTCTGCCGTGCGCATTCAACCATTTGCGGTTCTATTCGCCACTTTCGGCTCGATCTTACACCTGAGCGCATCTGCGACAAAGAGGCGTTTTGCCTGCGACAAGCTACATCCCTCAACAAAACTCGACTCCTCTGCCATTCATATTTCTAGTTCTACTTCTATATGAACTTGCCATACGCAAGAATTAACAAGATCTTGATCAAGTCGATTCTCGTTACCCTTTGATATCCAAGAAGACTCGTACCGCGAGCACAAGAACTCTACGCCACCAAATAAGCTTCTCGAGCAGTTCTCACACAAAACATCAGCCAAAATGACGGTCTTTGTGTGTTCTCTGTATGTTGCCTCCCTCGATGTTTTTTCGCTACTTCCCCGCTCTAGCCCCTCCATCGTTAAAAGCCCACCAAACCTTAGCGAGAAATGACGAAACTAACATGACGATAGCTTCCTCCCCAAGACAATTCACTTCACCCTCCCCGGCACACCTCCCCTCGGCGCCGATCCCACTCGAGCTTCGTTGTCCGGATCCTCAAACCTCAAGCCTACAAAAACTGCTACTCTTCCTCCCAAGCCCAAACCCGCTGCTCCAACCGGTGGTCGACCTGCGCCTCTAGCTCGCCAACCGAGTCTTTTCCAGAAAGAGGATATAACGCCTCCTCATACACCGACCGAAGAGACTGATTCCAACTTGTTTGCGAACGAAGATGGATTCAGAATACAATTTCCCCACGGCGCTAGCTCCAGCATTGAGCATGCAAAGACCTGGGGCAGCCGAGCCAACCAGCCCAAGTCTCGCGCCAGCTCTCCTCCTCCCTCCGCTTCCCTCTCCGAGAACAATCGAACAATGCAAAAGGCCCGTGAACTTGGTCGTCAAGGAGTTCTCCAACCGAGATCTCTAGTTAGGAGCGACAGCCACGATCGAGTCTTTGCCTCAGCCGGGTGGATGGTTGTCAATGCCGATCAGGGCAATGGTGGTCTTCGCAATGCTGCTGATGCCGCTGCTCGCGATGGCAAGATTGACGATATTACCTGGGTGGGCACCCTAGGTATGCCCACCGATGCCCTCGAAGGCACACAGCAGAAGGAGGACATTGAGGCTGTTCTAGCGAATGAGCACAACATGTTGACTGTCTTTTGTTCCGATAAGGACTTTGATGGTCACTATGCTCATTTCTGCAAGCACATCTTGTGGCCTGTCTTCCATTACCAAATCCCCGACAATCCCAAGAGCAAGGCCTACGAAGACCACTCGTGGAAATACTACGTCAACGTTAACCAGGCCTTTGCCGACCAGATTGTTAAGAACTGGAAGCGAGGTGATGTCATCTGGATTCATGATTATCATCTGCTTCTCGTCCCTGAAATGGTCCGCAGGAAGCTCCCTGAGGCCAAGATTGGCTTCTTCCTACACGTCGCTTTCCCCTCTTCTGAGGTCTTCCGATGCTTGGCTGTCAGAAAAGAGCTTCTAGAGGGTATGCTCGGTGCCAATCTTGTTGGCTTCCAAATCCACGAGTACGGACGCCATTTCCTCCAGACTTGCAGTCGTATCTTGAGTGCCGAGGCTACACCAGATGGTCTTCAGCTTGAGGATCGATTTGTCGATGTCATTCACCTTCCCATTGGCATCGACCCTGTCAGTCTTCGTGAGCATCTTGACGCCCCAGATGTTGCAAAGTGGCTGCAGGTCCTGCAGGAGCGATACAAGGGCAAGAAGCTCATTGTTGCTCGTGACAAGCTTGACCACGTCCGTGGAGTTCGTCAGAAGCTTCTTTCTTACGAACTCTTCCTTAACAAGAACCCTCAGTGGCGCGAGAACGCTGTTCTCATCCAAGTCGCCCTTTCATCTAACGAAAAGAGTGATCTCGAGGCCACCGTTAGCGACATTGTGACCAGAGTCAACTCGTCGTGGGCCAACCTGGCGTATCAGCCAGTGGTATACCTCAAGCAAGATATCGACTACGCTCAGTACCTTGCTCTCTTGACCATTGCCGATGCGCTCATGATTACTAGCCAACGTGAGGGTATGAACTTGACCTCCCACGAGTATCTTTTCTGCCAAGACGGAAAGCTTTTGCCGGAGAAGAAGCACGGTTCTCTGATTCTCTCTGAATTCACGGGAACTTCATCCCTCTTCGCCAAGAATGAACTTGCTGTGAACCCTTGGGATTACCGACAGTGCGCCGATGCTATTAAGCAGGCTTTGGAAATGGGCGAGGAAGAGAAGGATAGGCGATGGGAAAATCTATACAAGCGTGTCAACAGTCACACCGGCTCTCATTGGTTCACCGAGTTCCTCGGTCGCCTGGATATCGTGTACGAGGAGCAGCACAAGCGCGATCAGACATCTGTTCCTCGCTTGTCGATTCCCGCCCTATCCAACAAGTACCTGAACGCGAACCGTCGACTTTTCATCGTTGACTATGAGGGCACCCTGGTAGCTTGGGGCCCTGTCAACCAGATTATCCCCATCAGCCCCCAGCGAACACTTGATGTGTTGAACGACTTGCTTCTTGACGAGCGCAACACTGTCTACGTCATGTCTGGCCGACGGCCTGAGGAGCTCGATAGAGTTTTCCGCCGAGTTCCCAACCTGGGCCTGATTGCTGAGAATGGATGCTTTCTCAAGGTCCATGGCAACGAAAAGTGGATAGAGATGGCTGATCTCGACCACGTCAAGGATTGGAAGGAGTCAGTGCGGCCGATCATGACATATTACCTCGAGCGTACCCCAGGTGCTGAGATCGAGGAGCGTCGCTGCAGTCTGATCTTCCACTACAAGAGTGCGGAGGACTACGAGTCCGCTTCGCGACAGGCTTCAGATTGCGCCAGTCACGTCAATGATGCCTGCGAGTCTCAGCGCGTCCATGCTATTGCCCTGGACGGGTGTATCGCTGTCGAGCCCATAGATTGGACCAAGCGAACCGCTGCCAGGAAGGTCTTTGAGACGTTGAAGACGGAGATGAGTTCTACGCAGGAGCACAAGACGCCCGTTGACTTTTTGATGGTCATCGGTGATGGACGAGAGGATGAAAAGGTCTTTAAGTGGGCAAACAGACTCCAGGAAGACGGATCAGTGCACAACGTCGTTACAGTCAGTCTTGGTAACCGCAACACCGAAGCAACAGCCACTCTTACGCAGGGTGTCAGTGGTACGTTTCCCTCCGATAGGTCCGTGTTGATGAATGTCCCTAACTAACTTTTTGCAGGCGTCCTCTCTTGTCTCCAGCGTCTCGCTTCTCTCAACTCGTCCTGACTACAGGTTTATTGTGGAATTATTGCGTGTTATTGCATTTGTCTTTGTGCCGTTGGCGTTGGGTCAGCGGGCGCAGGGGAATTAAAACGATCGTCACGTCCAGTCGCTCGACGACACCAAAAGAGTAGTTCCATATGATTTTCGTTTCTAGTTGTTTCTTTAGAGTCGTTATGATGGGTATGGGCTACAATGAGGAATGGTTTCATTATTAGGGACTCTCGCGAGTAAATGGTTTCTTACACACTCTACTCTACTCTCATTCGTATTTCTTTGCATGGGCCATCAATGGATGAAGGCGGGTCTATTATCATACAGACGATATAGAAAATGAATAGAAGGATATAACCTCATCCGTCCCAATTGCTTGCTATACGCCTCCCGCCGTTTCCGACATCCAATGGCTTGACTCTCAACAAACGTTAATTACCGTTCCAACCGTTTTCCCTTGCATTTAGGTTCCCGCCCACGCATGACATCACACCGGTGAAATCCAGCATCTCAGCAGCGAATTATGCGCCCTGAAAACAGCCAAAAATAAACTGCCGCAGAGACACCCCGCGCCTTGCGACATCGGCCCAAATAATTCTTATTGGGAGTCAGAGGAGTTAGTGTCGATGTGAAAGCATCTTCTCGTTCTTACTACGACTTACTGAGAGCTTATAAATGTGAGTGAGCTAGAAGTATAAAAGAAGCTGAGTTGGACGTTAACTCTTGAGCTGTAGTAGCTTCTTCTGTGTATCAATCGCAATCATGACTGCTTTTCCTCCTCCTCCTGTTAATACCATTGACTGGTCCAACGTGGGCTTCAAGGTTCGCGAAGGTTAGCTCCCTGCCCAATTGACTACCCTTGGAGAGCTACTGTATTGACAATTGCAGTCAATGGTCATATTGAATCTACCTACAGTCGAAGCACAGGAAAATGGACTCCTCTTCACTTCGTCGCCGATCCCTTCATGCGCATCCACGGCATGGCGCCAGCTCTCAACTACGGCCAACAAGCCTACGAGGGTCTCAAGGCCTTCCGAACTCCCAATGACGAAGCAATCACCATCTTCCGACCCAACCGCAACGCTAAACGTCTTCAGCACTCTGCGGAAGTCGTGTCCATGCCCCACGTCCCCGAAGAGCTGTTCCTCGATGCCGTTCGCGCTGCTGTCGCTTTAAACGCTGAATACGTTCCTCCCCACGAGACTGGCGCTGCGCTGTATATTCGACCTCAGTTGTATGGTTCAAGCGCTCAGCTTGGTCTCTCGCCGCCAGACGAGTATATCTTTGCGGTGTTTGTCATTCCTACAGGTGTCTACCACGGCGCTCATCCCGTTAAGGCGCTTATTCTCGAGGACTTTGATCGCGCGGCGCCGAATGGCACAGGCAATGCAAAGGTCGGTGGCAACTACGCTCCTGTGCTGCGCTGGAGCGACAAGGCGCGTGACGAGGGCTACGGTATCACGCTGCACCTGGACAGTGTGCGCCACGAGGAGATTGACGAGTTCAGCACGAGCGGCTTCATCGGCGTCAAGGACAACGGGGGACATGTTACCCTCGCGGTGCCGGACAGCAAGTGCGTTATCGAGAGTGTCACGAGCGACAGCATCCAGGAGCTGGCGCGCAGCTACGGCTGGGCCGTGGAGAAGCGGGCGATCAAGTACGAGGAGCTCAAGGAGTTTACAGAGGTTTTCGCAGCGGGGACTGCGGCGGCGCTGGTGCCGATTAGGAGTATTACGCGACGTGTTGGGGGAGGGGAGGATGTTGTGAAGTACATCGAGGATGGGAGGGAAGAGCCTGGGCCGCTGTTTGAGAAGCTGCTTACGCATCTGAAGGATATTCAGCTTGGAAGGGCGGAGGATTCATTTGGCTGGAGATATCCTGTTGGAGAGAAGGATAAGGAGATTGCTGGAGCGCCTGGGGGAGGAAACGGCGATGCCACGACTGTTGATCAGATGGATTAGAGAGAGAGAGAGGCAGTGTGAATGGTTACCGTGTTAGTCGCACTCGCGATACTGACCCGTCTCGTCTATCTCGAGTTCCCAAGGACCGTGTTTGCACTTTGCTTTGTCCCGCGACCCCCGTCGCTGGTTACGGGTCGCCGCATGGTACAACGGGAGTTGGGCAAACAGACCACCCTTTGGGGTTTGCGGAGCCGGAGGAGGTGTAACGGGCCCGGCAATTCTCATATATACAAGCAGCCATCCAGATGAATGACAAACTGTGAACAACCATCCCTTAATCCCTCTCTACAAACCACCACCTCAACTCCAACAACCTTGTTACAGAGCAGACACGAAGAAAAGAATGTGCACATACACCTTCCAACGCATGGTATGCTGCTGCGCCAAAGGCCCCGAGTGCCCCCAAATGACCCGCGGCCGCGCCATCATCGGCGGCGAGGCCTTCCACTACATCGACATGTTCTACGCCGTGGACGACCTGGGCTCGGCGTGCGACTACCAGCGACGGCTGTTTGGCCGGAACGCGGGCCCCACGATGCACTGTCCGAGATATGCCTTTGACGACAAGAGGATCATCAAGGGGAGCTTCAGGAAGAGCGAGCTCGCGTGCGTCAAGTGTGCTGAGACGTGTGCGCCGCCGAGCTGTAGTTGGCAGGCTCCTAGGGCGGAGGGCAAGGAGGAGAAGTAGAGGACGGCCCCACACGGAGGAGGGCCGGGACGGAACATACGGAGAGGACGGAAGAGGTTACGGAGGGTGGATTTGGAGGGAGATTTGTTATGGGGGGATGATATTGACGCTATTGAAAACTATTTAATGCCCATTTACACCGTTTGACTTTCCGTTTGTTACCAAACTGCCATGAGCCCCAGAACCAGGCGCACCCTGGCGCGCAGCAGGACTCTTGTTCTTATCCACAATTCCATTCGCAAGCTTCTTCTTCGCATCCGAAGTCATACCATTGTGCGTGCCATTAAAAGACATGTTGGCAATTCCATCGTATCCCTTGATACCAGTTGACTTCTCCAGTCTCTCCGCAATCTCAGGATCAACCTCACGGAAGATGGCAATCTGTCGCTTCAACGGCTCTTCCTGCTTGCACAGCTTCATCTTGCCGGTGACGTTGTTGATGAACCGCTCACGGGCTGGCTCATCAAAGACATTCCTCCAAAGTGCACGAGGAGCATTAAAGTCCTCTGGTCGAATTTCGGTGAGGAATGTAATAGCTTCTCCAACGAAGTGCCCATGAGTCTTGTCGAGATCCACAGCGCGAGACTTGAACTTGATAGGATCAATGGACGAAAGATAATTTGGTCGAGCGCCCTGGTTGTAGAAAGCCATTTGGCCATCACGCTGGAAGTTACCGAATTGATAACCTGTGCGTGTTGCGTTGACAGGCAATTGCTGGTAGTTTACACCGAGACGATGACGGTGGGTGTCGGGGTAAGAGAACAGCCGGGATTGAAGAACGGGATCAGCCGATGGCTCGACACCGGGAGGAAGATGAGAGGGATTAAAGGCGATTTGCTCGACTTCGGCAAAGTAGTTGATTGCGTTCTCGTTGAGAGTGAACTCTCCGACCTTGCGACGGGGGAATTGCTTCTGAGGCCAAACATGCGTAAGATCAAAGACGTTGATCTTCTGCTTCTCCCAAAGTTCCTCAGCTTCCTTGGCCGTCATAGTCTGTACTTCGAGAGTCCACTTGGGATAATCTCCGTTCTGGATAGCCTCATACAAGTCCTTCTGTGAGTTATCAGGGGAGTATTCGGCTGATTCTTCTTGAGTGACAAAGTCAACACCCTGCATCGACTTCAGGTGGATTTGACAGTAAACCCACTCGCCAGCCTTGTTGACGAGCTTAAAGGTATGACCAGAGTAGCCGTGCATCTTCCTGTAATTAGCTGGAATCCCCCTATCGCCCATGAGGATCATGACTTGGTGGATTGACTCGGGGTTCTGAGAGAGGTAGTCCCAGAACATGAATGAGTCGTCAGCGTGAGTCAGATGAGTGCCTTACTCGTTAGCTACACGATTATACACATTAATTAAATCATAACAAACTTACTTGGGTCTCGCTTCTGAGTATGAATAAAATGAGGGAACTTGGCCGGATCTCTCAAGAAGAAAACAGGCGTGTTGTTGAAGACCATATCCCAATTCTACACAAATCAGCATCTCACCACAACACTTCACTCAGATCACTTACACCCTCATCAGTCCTCATCTTGACCGAAAAGCCCCTAGGATCTCTCGCCATATCATGCGATCCCGACTCTCCACCCACCGTCGAAAACCTCATACTAACCGAACACTTCTTCCCCTTCTCCGACAGGATATCCGCCAGACACAAATCATCCAGCGGGTCCGTACACTCAAAGTATCCGTGCGCACCACTTCCCTTTGCGTGGACAACACGCTCGGGAATACGCTCACGGTCAAAGTGTGACAGGAGATCGATCAGGTGGAAATCTTGTAGGAGGAGAGGCCCATTTTCACCGGCTCGTTGGGTCTCGTAGGGATGAGCGATGGGGACGCCGTTGGAGGTGGTGTAGAGGGTTTCTTTGGAAGTAGCTTGACGGTCTGATTCGTAGGATTGGAATTGGTTTGCTACGTGGGCTGCGAAGGAGGTGTCTGTTGCTGAAGGCGCCATTTTTACTGATTATCGATTTATATCTTTAAAGGAACTAAGACTTTACTGTGGTTTTCACGATGGAGGTCACTCTTATATACAGAGCCACATTTTCCCCGGATAGTTCATCCTGTCATCCATCCAGCCTCCCATCGAGATCCGGCGTTATTCATTGGTGAGGTTCTGTCTATGACGCGGTGAACAAGGCTTGAGGGTCGAGTGTCGATTACCATTCAAATCACGATGATTGGCTTATCGGGATGTTCATGATGCCCTGCTTTGAGACATGACATCACGACAGCCACGTCAACCATCGACGATTTATACTGGCATCTCGGGATGTGGACGGTGATAAGTGAGGGTTCATAGGGAGATACGGAATTGTGAATAATTGGGCCGAAGGATTGTCGAAGATGTTTTTATGGATGTTTTGTTTGTTAAGCATTTGCCAAGGAGATCTGAGATCTTAGGGCGATGGGTGGGTTGCATTCATAGATCGCGATGGCGTCAACTTACCCTGTACCATTTCATGAGACTTCACGGTTTAGCTTGTCAGTGGATGTATGCCAGAGAATTGCATTTCAATTGATAATTTTCTCAGACCAGTATATTCAATTCGTAAACTACCGCCTGTCTGTTAGTTGACTTACCTTTGACTTACCTGAACCCCAAATCAACAGCCAGCTGTAAATGACAACACCCCATTCGGAAGGTTAGCAATCAAAGAGACTTGAGAAGCAGCTCATCATCAAGATGAGAGATATACTCACCCTTCTCAAAACACTTCAACTGCTCCTCCCACTGCGGAACACGATGTCCCAACCCAAGAACATCCGTCATCAACCCCTTCCAAACATCCTTATCATCCCTCCCATTGATACTCACAATCTCCTCAACACATCCCTTAAACTCCTCCGCATCACCCTGCGCAAGAACAACAATCCTCGCCAGAATCTCCGTCCAGTTGCGCAAAAGCTCATGATCAAACGTCATCTGCGAGTACCGAAACTCCACAGTCGAAGGAGACCCTTCAAGATTCCCCACACCAAGATCTCGTAAACAAAGCGCGAAGCCGCAGCGGTGCCTACCTGCTTTTTTGAGGCGCATACTTAGATCAGCCAGGATGGTGCTGCTCCATACGCCGTAGAGCATCTTGTAGATGTGCTTGGGATACCAATTATTCCACTTACCTGGTTTCATGGTGCTCATGCACGGAACATGCTGGTTGAGGAGAGTAGGGTCCTCGAGGGGCTTGTGCAGGTACATGTCCATTGCCAAAGCTGAGTTGTCGCAAATCGGCATGGAGAATGCACCCGTCCAGCGCGGAGGCGCGACAAGACGGAGGATGAGTGTGGTCTCTAGAAGGATTACCAGAGTGGTAATCTTCTGGGCGAGTAGGATGGTCATACCCGACTCAACACCAACATGGACATGCATACCGCATGAATCATCAGCACTGATTTGAAGATCTAGCTGTCGAAGGTTCGTCAGAACAGTCTTCATAGTATCAAGTCCACTATCCAACTCACCAGCCCGAAAAACAGGCGTCGTAATCTCAACACCATCCCAATCTCGTTGATGACTCAACGGGTGAACCTGTTCAAGAAACTCAGACTTGAACATGAAACAATGCTCCGAGACAACCTCTCCCGGAGATAGTACACCTGGGAACTGTAATACACAGTCCTCGCCGAATTGGTTCTCCTTGGGGACTGTAGCGCAGATGGTGCATTTGTCATCTGGGTCATGACAGCATTCCGCTGCGATGGGGAGGGAGGTTCGCTTTGCGAGGAGGTCGGCCATGTAAAAGCGGGCTGCTGCACAGGGGGAGATGAAGCGCCACATGCGTAGGGAGTCGGGGAGGGGGGTCATGAGCTCCAGCTCGACTCCGAAGGTGATGTTCTTGAAGGAAGACATGTTTGATATCAGATATTGGGGGTGATACCTGAAAGACGCTGTGGTGGTGTGGGATGAGGTTGAGATTGAGTATGAGAGATACGTCTTGGGCTTCAGAAGCATATTTATGCTTCTTTGGTCCTCAATTCGATCCTCAATCCTGATGGTGTGTGGGATAATGCTTCCATGAACGGTCACCGAGTTCACTTACATGTTTTGCTATTGTGTGAGGCTTTTGTTCAGACTAAACAATGTGAGCCTCAAGCTAGACAAAGGATTGTCTCTACGGATATGTCCTGCTAGGTAGGATGCCATTTACCCAAGACGAACAAGGCAATCTTAGCCTCAATTGAACTGAACAAGAGGAAACAATGGCCTCTATAGGAACATCTGTTATCAGATTCTCTTCACCATGTCAGTTCCTCCTCAACTCCGCTAGCTACCTTCTTTAACACCTGTGTACCTAGCCCCTGGTATTAGTAACGACGATAAAGTTGGCCGCCCTCTCAAATAAGGGAGCACCTACAAAATTCCCCGACTAGCCAAAGTTACAACGTCGCAGCCAGAGAGTCATGACACAGCCAAACTTCAGATTCCCATGTTCGCAATCCTCCACGGAAATAAATGCCGTGAGCTTTAGTACAAAGTTTAACTGAACAGAGTTTGGCTGACACGACACAAACTTCCAACGCCGAATCCCGGCAACGGGTAAGTGGCTTGAAATGAACGTTGCCGCAATTACTCATTTTCTTGAGAGGGACGACAGTCATAGAATATGATGCTGAAGAGGAACGTATGTATTTATTGTAGAAAACATGTAGTGTTGTGGTTTCTTAACACCGGGTATATATAATAATGTGTATATAAAGAAAAGTCCTGCTGAATAGTCGTGATGTACCTGTCCTGATTAAAAGCCTCGCGTCGCTAGATGTATCTCTGACGAAGATTTCGATAATCCCTCACTTTCGTAATGATGCCCCTTTGACGTCCCAATTGTAGATTCAGCGGATGACTTTCCGCCCATGCTCATACCATCATCTTCTCCTCTCTCTTCCCGTTGAACAATGACCTCTGTAGTCATGACAACCTCATCATCACGGGGTATCTGACGAGGAGCCTGTCGCTCATCACCACCCATGACATAAGCCCTATACGATATATCACCGGGTGGCTTGTCAACATTATTGCTGATGAATGTATCAAGCGCGATGTTCGGCCTGTTTCCTGTCGTCGTACCAGCGGTGTGACTCCGTGGTCCAGAGCTGCCATCCTTGTTACCCGTAGTCATCTCAACAAGTCGGTTAAGGATAGTGAATTCTAGCTTGAGTTTTGTGCTGTACACAAAAGCTTTGTAGGATGTTTGATACTGGTACTGATTGGCGTACTCAAGACCTAGAATGGTGATGTCGAGAAGAATGATGAGGATGTTGACGTAGACGAGATGGTTCATTAGACGACGACTTCCACGCTTGTTGCCCATTGTGCGTTCCAGACGCATCATCTTGACTGTTTCGTAGATGTAGAAGCATGAGATGATGATCTCTTGTATGAAGAAGACGGTGACTTGGATCTTCTCCATGACGGAGTACGGTTCCTTCCACATAGCTGTATTGGGTGAAAAAGAGCCATAGATCATGGGAATAACAGCTCCATGCATAAGAACGCCATTAATGATGATCATGTACAGCACCGCCTTTAGCCTGAATCTATTCCTCAGAACGAGATGCAGTCTTGACCATAGCACGAGCGACTGGCCCGAGACCATGGCTACCCATCCTACTGAGATGAACGTTGAAGCGAGATATCCCAGCGCTGAAGAGGCGTAGTACTTGATGAAGAAACCACAGCAGTACACGGCGATTCCCCATGTTGAGACGAGGAATGACCAGAAGTAGAGACCGGAGTGACGCTTGAAGGTTCCAAAGATGATGAAGTTGAGCTCAATGACGTTGTAGAGCGATATGGCGAGGAAGACGAGAACGACGGTTATTGTGGTCTGGGATATGCCTTCGAGGCCTGATCCGAAGCCATTTTTGGGCATGGCTGTGAGTTATTCTCCAAAGGAATGGTAGGCCGTTTACTTCTGAAGAGGTAAACATGGGTAGATACAAACGAGAAAAAGGAGAATTGACAGGCTTTTCAACATGCATCATCCAAGTTTCCCATGTCTTAGAACCCTACAGTCTTATTATTAGTTCTTACAAGCTTTTTGACCGCTACGTAATATAAACGGTCTGAGCACGGAGCCTGTGCCGCAGACTGTAGCGTAGCGTAGGCCTCATCGCAAACTCTCACGAATCGGAATCGAAAAGGGCGAGTCAGGTCCCGTGCCGATCTGGTACTCGACAGGGCTGATCCCATGGGATTGGGAGAGACAAGGTTTGCGCTAAGTGGACTGTTGTAGATCATGGCGGATTCTGGGGTTAGTGGGGGACATGCCGTGTGAGGCTTGCTTCGTCTGCTTGGTTATTGGGTACTGAAGAATAATTGTGATGATGGAGTGGTCACTGTGGTGAGAGAGTTTGTTTATCCCTGATGATCTGGTTGAGATTTCTGGAAGAACTTTGTTGAGGTTTGTTATAGTGATGTTGTGAATGGGAAGTTATGGGGGTGTCGAATCTGTAAGACTGGGTTTAATAAAGGATATCTCGCTTACCATCGTCCTGGTACTCAACACTATAGAATATCGATGGATCTGATAACTCGTCAAAGTTGAACCTCAGTCCTCAGCCAAGCTAAGAATCCTCTGCCGATCACTACCGCCAAAGAGGAAGCTATACAGAGCACTTGATTCAGCCACTTCGACGCCATGCTTCTTCCCCGCGATATCTTCACCGGGACCTTTGCGAGGATCACGACAAGGGTCGTTACAAGACATGGCTTGAAGGAACCTTGTACGTAATTTTAGCACCTAAATTGATGTGCAGTCTCGTGTCAATGAAGTGCATGAAGAATCTTCACGTGGAGGAGGAAAAAGCAAAGAGTCAAAACCCGGAATATTACATGCAGATAACTTGTCAGACGCCTCTCTCATTGTTCAATTCCTCGGCCGTTGTAATACTGTGATCGACGACAATGCTTCTACAGTACAAACTCATTGTTCAGGGGAACTCGACAAAACCACTCATCTCACCTGCAGCGTCTGATCCCGGAAACAGTGTCTACCGGGAATGCTCCCATCCTATTAGTCTACCGTTACCCGTGGCTTGTCCCTAGCGTCGTCCGCCCTCTTCCAAAAAGATCTACATTCCGCTCTTTCGTTTCAGCTTCATTCCATTTATTTAGCTCACGATCGGAACGGTTGTCCGCTTCCCAGGGACCGGTTCTGACACTATTGCTCACTAGCGAGGAGATCATCGTGCTCGGTCCCTCAAGATATGCGCATTTGATGATCTCTGTAGGAAAGAGTCAAAGCTGACATGTCAACATGTGAATACAGGCAGATTCTCGTGATGTTATTCGAGAATGACTCGTCTTGACTTTATTTGTCTCCAGTAGTATCGCCTTTTGCATGATCTGATGCCCCTGGTGTTGATCACAATGCAGATCCGGGGAAGAGTCCCAAGGAATGAAAAGCACATGCATTGGAAGTTACTTTCTTGGTAATCTTGTTCGACGTTGCATTGAGCCGGTGTGCTGGGTAAGAATGGGCCTTTGTTTGACCGAGAGTATCCGTGCGAGTCGCAGAATGCTTGTAACAAAGGCTGCATCCAATGGCCAAGTGCTTTTAGACTTTGATCTCAAGTTAGAAGATAACTCACGTAGACTTAGGATAACATTTGCCAAACCCGATAGGCTCGTTGGCCGGCTTGCTTTGGACCCCTGATTCAGAGTCTTGAACCTGTGACTTTGAGGACTGGGTGCAGCCACTCAAATGCGGTTCAAAGGATTCAGCTCATGTCATATATTCCTGATATGGCACTTATACCAACATACCATGTCAAGCCCACGTCCTGACCACTATCCCTCGATTCACTTATTGTGCTTAACCATAGCATCAACAACAACCCTCTCCTCCTCCCCCTCAACCTGTACAACTACACTCCCAAGAACATGATACCCCAGCTTCAAATACAGCCCCTTTCCCATAGGCGTAGCTAACAAACTCAAACTCTTCCCATCCTTATCCGCTTCTTTCTGTCCCCATTCACATATCATACTAGCTGCCCCCTTCCTCCGAAAGTCAGGATGCGTAACTACCTCCCATAAAGGAATTTGCTCTGAACCGAATTGCTTAAAGTACTTCTTTAGACCAGCGGGGAGAGCTTTGGCGTAGGCTTCCATGTGCTTCTTATTTGCGTCGCGACGTTCGTTGATGCCGTGGTCTGTGATTGTTAGAGAGTTTGAGATGGAGGGCCGTACGAACCTCCTGGTATAAAGTCGCTTGTGACTTTCAAGTCCCATACTCCATAAGAAATAGGCTGATGGATGACTTCTCCATCGTCAAGCACGGGTGCGGTAACTACTAGTATGACTAGTTTATCAGGTCGTTCGAATAATTCCTCATGCTCTATTCTTGTCCACTTCCAAAAGTCTTCTGGGTACTTATCACGGTATGGGAACCTGTAATCTGTGCCTGGGTCATCTGGTGATCCGTTTACGGCTATCCAGGTTATGTCATCCAAGTCGTCTACGGTCGCGCGGCGAAGCGTGAGAGGGGCGTTGGGGATGGGTTTTGATGATGGGCTGATTGGACCTCCACCCATGGTGTTGAGCGTCTGAGGGGGCGAAGATTGATAGAAAGGTGTTAGGCGTGTAATTTGAGACGTCAATGGTTCTAGATGGCAAGTTCGAGGATATAATTCTAAGTTGGGTACAGAGAGTCCGTCTCAAGATAGGTCAAATAGCTGACATCCAATTCCGCTACCGCCAATTTCCATCGAAAGCATCAAGCCGTCATAGTTGTGACGTCTTTGCTAAGAGTTTCATAAGCGTCCATTGGACCGTGAGATGCGTATTTGAGTGTGCCTCCCTTCTGCATGAGGCTGATCTCATGACGTTACCTGATAAGACTGCATACCTAGTGGAGGAGAGAAAAAGGATGGTCTAAACTACTCTACACTTAGGAAAGATTATTTGAAGTAATAAGAGATAGCCTAAATCTTACAAGACTTTACTTATCTTATGTAATTCTTTTCTAAACTCATCATAAGCCCCTATGAATTAAATAGGCTTAGATACGTAGACACATGCTTCAGAGTGAATGTGGCCAGCTTCTTGTGATGCTTTGTCTTGAAGCCCTCTGGTAGATCATCCATTTCCTCCTGTTCCGTGACCATAGCCTCAGCAGCGAATCCCTCTGCCGCGATATCCATGTATTCCTCACGCTCCATTGCATTCTTTCCGAACCAAACGAAGCAGCCCCCGTACTTGAGGAGAATGGTATTCAGAATAAGACGACTTGTTCGGCTATTTCCATCGATGAAGGGGTGGATGTTGACGAATTTATGGCAGTACTTGGCTGCAAGAGCCACAGGGTCGATCTCTCCGCTCTCCTCTGCTGTTGTGATATCAGCCTTGAGAGAGGCTGTCAGATCTCGAACGGCCTTTGGGACTGTAGACTGATGAGGGAAAGAGTTGAAGCCTCGTTGGACTGGGCAATTACGGTAGATGCCCCCGTACTCGCTCGAGGGAACACCGTCGGGACTGTCGATTTTATACGTCAAGAGGCGGTGGGTTTCCAGGATGATCTCTTCTGACAGATCCTTCCCTTTAATGGCGACTTCGTTCATGATGTAGTACGCAGCCTTTGCATGCTGAATGATCTCTCGTCGGGTACGGAGCACGTCTTCATGTGCACTAGGCTTGCAATTCTCGGTGAGTTCCGATTGAATAGCCTTATAAATTGGAACATGATCGCTGATCTCAACGTCGTCTGCGTCTATTCCCCCGGCGAAAATATCTCGGCAGAGCTCGCTTGTGATGTCGAGGTTGCTGCCGACCGCCTCGATCATATTTGAGCCGTAGACCATCTCGGACAGCTTCTCGTTGAAGGCTTCAGCAATGTCGGAGTCGTTCGTTGACTGCTTCTTGAGAGCATCTGCGATGTCGTTGAGGTAGTTCTTCAGCTCGATGTCTTCAGCGTCGTCTTCATAATTGTCATAGTCCTCGTAATGGTCATCGACTTCGTCTGCGTCGCCCTCGTAGTGAGCATCATCTTGGGTAAGTAGCAAGGTCGACTCCTTGCCCGGCGCTGAACGAATACGAATAGAACCGTCGCCAAGGAGGCTCGATGAGAGCATAAGATGGATAGAATGCCCAAGATTAGATCCCATGTTGGGGCTCGTGTTGTACGGGTCCGATTATAGTTGAGTGATCTTGAGGGAAGAAGAGACTAACAGAGGAATAAATTTCTATTAATACCTATGATGGGAAAGTGTAAGTCATTTAAAGTATGAGATGCAAAAGCTTGTCAGGCAGGCAGGCAAGCGCAATGTATGGATACCTTGTGGCTAAGGTTTTATCGAACTGAGTATAAAGTGCTCAGATATTGGTCATAATAAAGGTAAATAAACCTAAATGTAGAAGATTTTATAAATCTTATCCTCAAGTCATCCTAATATCTTCAAAGTCTTAGGTAAACCGAGCTTCTTATACTCATGGAGTAGTCATCAACATGGCAAACTTTGGTGCATCTCAGACGAAACTTTAGTTCATAATAACAGTCCCATGTAAATATTTTGTAACCAGGTATCTCGTACGTCAATCATAACTTTTAGGCAAAGCATCTCAAACATTTAAGCCATATCCATAGCCTTGACCTTATCCTTGGCCTTTTCATTCTCCATAGCCAGGTCCATAACTTGGTTGGGATCCTTGTCACCAACATCGAGAACCTCAAAGTGTCCAGTCTCAGTAGCATCACCAGTTCGGTAACCACTATGAGCACCAAAGACATACCACACATAACCAGTGATGCAAGCAGCAGCGATGAGGAATGCGAAAACAGTCCAGTTACCCATCGAGTACATGGGTCCTGTGCTGGAGGGGAAGAGGAAAGGTGCTGTGATACCGCCTGTGTTGGAGATGGCGATCATTCCTCCTGTTGCGAGCGCAGTGGCGGTTGAGCCTCGGACGGTGGCAGTTCGATGCTATTATCTGTCAGTATATGGAAACGGTGATGAGAGGGAGTGAACTTACAGCAACGAAGGGAAGAACAGCAGCGTTGGTACAAGCAATGATACAAACAGCGAAATATCTCGCGCCCCAATGCTTAACAACAGCAAGGAGCAAATACCCCGTCGCTACAAACGCCAATCCACCCATAACATGCTTCGAACGCTCCTTGGTCTTATCACTATGCAGACAATTGCCGACAATGATGAAGACGGCAAAGACGTTAGGAGGGACGGTCAGGAGCTGGGCCTTGTAGCCCTTGAAGCCGAGCGACGAGACGATGGAGGGGGCGAAGTATCCAAAGGCGTTGAGGGAGTTGGCCATGAAGAAGTAGGCGACGGCGAAGAGCCAGAAGAAGGGGTCGGCGACGGTGTCCTTGGCGACTTTGCTGTCCCAGTGCTTGTCGTTCATGGAGGGGGCGTAGGGGCCGAGACGCTTGACGGCGAAGGCGCGCTCTTCGGGGGAGAGCCAGGAGACGGTTTGGGGGTCTATACCTGTTAGTATTACGATCACAGGTATTGTAGTTTGGAGACTTACAGTCGGGGAGGAAGAACCACACCAAGACTCCGACAATGACAGCAGGAATACCCTCAAGCACAAAGAGCCTATCATGTTAGATGTGTTATTGAGGAAATTGTGACAGACTCACCATTGCCATCCAGCCAGACCAGCTTTTCCGTTGAGGAACGAAATACCCGTGGCAAGAATTCCACCAAAAGCACCCGCAACAGCAACACTCGAAGCAAAAATAGCCATTCGCGTAGCTCTCTCCTCAGGCTTGTACCAAAAGCAGAGATACATCATGATACTGCCTCTCATTAGCACACCCTCACTCACTCACACTGACTCTCACTGTTACTTACCCAGGGAAGAAACCAGCCTCAGCCAGACCAAGCATGATTCTCACAGCCAACAATCCACCATATGTCGTCACTGCAGCAGTGCAGATGGTCACAATACCCCAAGACACCATGATTCGTGAAATCCATTTACTCGGCGAAAAGTATTTTAGAAGAATGTTACTGGGGAATTCCATGAGGACGTAGGGGACGAAGAATAGAGCGACGGCGATGTTGTACTTTTGGCCGGTGAGGTTGAGCTGGGAGACGATGTTGTGCTCAGGCGAGTCATTGTTGAGAGTCTTTGCGTTTCCGAGGTTGACACGATCGAGGTAGTCTAATCTGTCAGTGATGAATATGGCGAGAGGGTTATGGGAGACATACTGAGGAGATATGTTATGCAGACCCAAGGCATGATTCGAAGATCTTGTTTCCTCACGATTCGCTTCTCCATCTCTTTGTCGTTGAGATCAACCGTCTCTAGAGCAGGGACGTCTAGAGACGGCTTTGGCGAGAGGAATCTGTCCCAGTTGAAGAACATGATGGGCAATGTCTACTTAGGTCTGTGGAACTAAACTCGCTTGACTCAAAACTCCATACTTGCGAGGGCAGACAGTTATACTTAAATATCTAGTCTAGTCTTATCTACCGGATGATCTCTTACCATGATAGCGAACAATAAATTAACTTTAACAACTGCCAAGCGATAACGGTACTCGCACACTATCTACTCTACCCCAGATTTTCGCTTATACTATTTACACAGCGTTACGTTGCTATTGTACGATGGAATAGGCAGGGAGCGACACTCTCCACTGTAGATAGGGCAGGCCGCCGGCCAAGAGGGCCCCGGCGGGTATCATGATGCCGGTTTGGGAAATACTGCCCCGGGGATGGCAGGTTTTTTTACGTATTTCGTTTCGTTTTCTTTATTCATTCGGTGAAAGGCCGAATGGATATGGGCCAAGCTTTGGACATCGCGGGGAAGTTTTGTTCACGGGACTTTTACCTGCATTTCCTTTGGAATTGGGTCATGAGGCTGTTTACAAGTTGCATGCTTATGTATAGTTCGTATACTACCTATCATTGTGGTGTAGGCAGAGTCGAGGAATACGGTCTGGCGGAAATGCTGTTTTCTGATATCGATTCGGAGATGCCGAGCGGCCGATTTCGGGAAGGGCGCCGGGCGATGGTGCGGGTTTTTTTTATTTCTACAGCCGTTCGATTATTCCACAATTTATAGTATGGTCTCGGGACTTTATAGCGAGAGAGATAAGAATGCGAGATAAGAGTGACATTGGTTTCTGAATAATAGGCAATACGTTCTCGGCACGCTTTAGACCGATGGTGATGGTTCTAGTTGAGAGGCTAGAAGAGTATAGTTCCACGACATCAGAATCCCGTTATTATAAGACCAATGCGATTTACCAGTACCAGTTGAAATGTCCCATGTTGTTACTGAGTCTGTAGTTCACATGAGGTCTGTTTGGACCTTGGTATCATTGGACACTCTGCATAATCCTGCTATCCTACCCTACCTTGCTTACGACTCGCATGCCATGACTCGTTACTCTCTGCATCTCATATCTCCCAAGAAACTCAATTGACGAACTAGACAGGGAACAAGCACAGATGTGAGATTTCTCACTGATTGTGACCTCAGCTCATCGGCCTATCATACACCACCACCAGAAGCATTTTCACTCTGGATATGGACATATGCATATTTGAAGACAACCAACAAGGGTGCTTGTTAACGAACATCTCACAAAGTTGGGGGCGCATCTCATGCAGCGTGATTCACGGCCGAGATAATCACACAACGGCGACTCTAAAGGAAAGCCAGATATAGCTCATCAACTGGATGTCGAACCTCACGTCGAATAAAGCCCATCAAGAACCATGGTATTCTTCAACATCGCCAACCTACACTAAACGGCAACTACATCGCTTTCAAGAACCTAATCTCGCTCCTTCGACCCAACAGTCGATCTCGAACTCGAATTCCTCAAAACCTTGCCCCCCTCAGGCCCAGAATCAGGTATATCCGTCACACTACTCTCCCTCGCCAACGGCGACGGAAAATCCGGCGTAACAGACCTCGAATCTGTCCCCGGCCTCTTGGGCTTCGAACTCGTAGACAACCTCTTGCGCCGCGCTGACATAGACCCGCTACTGGGTCGTCTACTAACAGAATTCTCCTCCTCAACGATAGGCGTAGGCGTTCGTGTTGAGCTTGTGGATGCGCGGCGCACACTACTTCCGCGACGTCGCCGTTCGCGCTCAACGGCGATGTGACGCGGTGGTGTCTTCTCCGGCTCGTGGCGTCGCGGCTGGCGGCCGGGGAGCCACCATAGCCAGCCGTACTGTTGCTTGACGAGTTGGTTATCGCGCTCTTTGACTTTTTGCCGCAGGAGGGCTCGGCGCTCGTTTTCTTTCTCCCAGTATTCTGTCCTGTATAGCTCCCAGTTCTCACGGAACGTAGCAGAGAAAGGTTTCGCTAGGAGGAGGAGCTTGACGTAGTCGCCGCCGGGCGCTAGATCCTCCTCGTGACCGCCCTTCTCCTCATCTTCATGGGGCAGTATCAGCGTCGGGTGTGTATCGCTCGTGATCTGGAGCTCCTTCTCCACCTCTCGCAAAAGACTCGGCTCGACGTATCGATACGATGAACTGGCCGTGTGTGAAAAGAGTCCGTACGTCAAAAAGAATCCAATCGTCGAGAGTGCTTCGGCCCACCACGTCCGTCGTATTATGATCAGCTTGCAGTTGAAGCCTCGTAGTCCTCTATTCGAAATAACAAACCATCGTCTCGGCCAGCGAATTCCACGCTCCCAGATCCCAGTCGCCCACACAAGTATCGCAGTGATGATACCGCCCATGAAGCACACCTTCTCTGCACCCTCGACAGCCCAGTAGATAGAACCACCTACACCACGACCGTCTTCACGCGGTGCGAGAAAGAGAGCATATCCAAAACCAGCGATCCACAGCGACAGCAGCGTGAGGAAGAAAGTATGGTGTCGCTTCCGAGCTCGTAGTTCGAGGAATTGCGCGCGCAGTGAAGCTTCGAGGATCAACAGGTTGAGATAGATCATGGACGGTGAACTCGGCGTATGATGCAGCGGATCGCCCTGTTTGGCGGTGGTGGGGAGGATGGGACTCGCGCCGGCGACATCTTTTGCTCCTTGCGTAGGAGCTGAAGCGCCTTTGACGATGGAATCGACATCGTCGGACATTTTTTTAGTTGGAGGCTGAGGGGCAGCCCGGGTCAAAGAGAGCTCGATGCCATGCAACTGGAAGAGGGATAGGGAATCGTCGTCAGGTGGTCCAAGGGAGAGAGCGGGAAGCCGAGCTGTGATTTGTTGGACGAGTCAGTTGGGAATTTGTTGGTGTTTTTGTTGATCAACGTGGGCGAGTCGTGTGATTCTTTTGGTGCTTTGCTTTGTTTTAATTAGTTCACTATTTTCCTGGGGAGAAGATGGTTCGGTTTCTTTGACCCGCTTCCATCGTCATCACAAGCCAAAAGACAGACAGCCCAGAGAGATCTCAAGGCTTTGGCTCGGTAAATGGGTACCAAGTACCGCCAATTGCAGTGGATTGCCCCAACACGTTGGGGAACCACAACGGGTACTGAGTACATGATAAACCGATATATTCCGTTTTTCCCATGACAAGACATTCTATCACTATTACAGCGTCAATTTAAATCTCTTCTCTTCTCTCTATATCTACCTACCTATTGAGCTCAGCCTCTGTCGCTTACCCAAACAAGTAAACAATCAAGTCCAATTCCTCCGCAATCTTACTCTTCTTACTCTTGCGGACTTGTCCACGGCCCGGAGCTTGTTTCAAACCCCGACTTTTTCGCACCTTAACTCCGGCCGCTGTGTGCCTGTTGCGTCACGAAAACGAGGCGTCATCCATTAATTTCCAGAGTGTATTTTTTAACCCAGTGTCGCTATAGTGGTAGAGAGGTCGAGGTTAAACACATATTAACCTCGCCCTCCCCCCAGGCAAGGAATGCTTAGACTTCAACCTTCTTCTGCGGTACTTCCTATATCGCGACTTTCTTCTTCAATCACCGCTTTTAATTCTTCTACACCTACTCGCAGTATGAGTACCGACGGTACCGTTCGTCCGCCTCATGGTGGGAGAGTTGCCGATGCGCCGGAGGAGATTAAGCATCAGGCTGAGTTGAAGCCCTCGCATGCGTTTTTGTTTCCGCTTGGTTATAAAGATGCTGCGTATCAATGGGTATGTGACCAGAAACAATTGAGGAGTGGGAATTAACGATTTGTAGTGGACGAGTTTGGCACCGCAAGCCGTTGAGCGCAATTTATTGAACCTTATGCCGCACCTTAAGGAGGCGAATGACAGTATTACAAACATCGATACCCCCGAACGACCGGACCCATACGGTACACGAGTATGGCGACGAACAATGGTCCATCTTTCCGGAAAAAACCGAGCCTTGAACGAAGTAACCGTCGAGCGAGTCGGAGAAAAGGAGGAGGACGCCCTCGTCATGATCCACGGATACGGCGCTGGTCTCGGTTTCTTCTACAAGAACTTTGAGCCTATTTCTCGCATGAAGGGACTCAAGCTCTATGCGCTAGACATGCTGGGCTGTGGAAACTCATCACGACCGGCTTTCAAGATCCACGCGAAGAAGAAGGAGGATCAAGTCATGGAAGCGGAGGGTTGGTTCGTCGATGCGCTAGAAGAATGGCGAAAGGCCAGAAAGCTCGAACAGTTTACACTACTTGGCCACTCGCTCGGTGGCTATCTCGCAGTTTCATACGCCATCAAGTATCCCGGCCGCCTTAAAAAGCTCATCCTCGCTTCTCCAGTCGGTATCCCATCTGATCCCTACGCCGTCAACGCCTCAATGCCCGAACCGAACACATCAACGATCCAAAACGAAATCACGCAAGATCAACAAAGCACGACCGATCAAAATGGCACTCTCAAAAAGCACAAGCCTGCTTCAAACGTCCTACGACGACCTTTACCAGGCTGGTTCGTCTGGCTCTGGGACCAGAACATTTCTCCCTTCAGCATCGTCCGAATGAGCGGTCCTCTCGGTCCACGATTCGTCTCAGGCTGGAGTTTCCGGCGCTTCAACCATTTACCACCAGCTGAATCACAAGCTCTCCACGATTACTCATTCTCAATCTTCAAGCAAAAGGGCAGCGGTGAATATGCTCTAGCCTACATCCTCGCACCCGGTGCATACGCTCGTCGTCCCGTCATCGATCGCATCCAAGAAGTCGGCCGTCAAACCATCACAAAGCCCGACGGAACCACAGTCAAAGAAACGGGTATACCAGTAGTATTCATGTACGGAGAAAACGACTGGATGGACGTAGCAGGCGGTCTAGCCTCAGAAGAGAAACTCAAAGAAACGAGACAAAAAGCCCTCGAAAACGCTACAGAGGAAGAAAAGAAGCGAGAAAACGGAAGTGCAAAGGTCCTCCTCGTTCCCAAGGCCGGTCACCATCTCTACCTCGACAACCCAGAAGTCTTCAACGACATGATCCGCAAAGAACTCGAAGACACGCGAAAATACGAGCAAAGAAAGCAATAGCCTGAAATTTACACGTTTGGGCTTGGCTGGTATGAGTGATGAGAGAATTGACACGTCGGCGCTGTTGGCACACGCGGTATTTTCTGTGCGGTGCGGGATTTTAGATGGTTCACGACATACAGACATTGGAAAAAAGGCGTTTTGTTTTGGATACTGGACTTTTTGTTCTCGATGAGCTTGCGTGTTAGACTTGCGTATACCTATTTTATCGCCTGCTTGGCATGGCGTCTCAAGAGTAGACTGTACAACATTGATATTTTATTCATTATTTTTAGGACAGATGTATCTCATATCTGGGTGCTGAGCTCTCAACATTGTTGACACATGGCTGAAACGATCTAGACTGCTCGAATCGTATTACATATGAAGCCTCGCGATACATGTTTCGCCTAGGTTGATGATACTAGTAATTATCTTTTGCATGCCACAAATTGTTATACGATAGTATAGATAATAGTATTGTACCTAATCGTTCTTCAAGTCTAAGGCTAAGAATGAAAAGGAATTGTATCCTAGCTCCCTCTCTTGTTTCCTATTGAAGCGGCCACAATGCCCTTCGGCCAGGGTATTCGTCAAATCTCTTCCGACTCTTTATTCTTATGAAAATGCATCTTGCCTGCAAGGTGCGGGTGCAGATGATAGACACCAATCTTCCCACCAGGACGCCACGCAGTGAAAATGCGAAAAAGAGTAAAAACGAAGAAAAGTAAAGAAACTGTCGTATCATCATCGTGCCTCCGTCTCCTCCTCTTGTCTTGCTTTACAAGTTGATCAAGTCCACCTCTGAAAAGTCTGGCGGAGCCCTGCCGTAAACGACACGAACCTTGCTGTCGAGAGCTGTGCCCTCATTGCTGATCCAGATGTGTTCGCTGTATGCCTGTGTTCGACGGATCTCGTCATCACTAATGCCGAGATCGTCGCGAGGAATCCAGACTGTTGGTCGACGTGCTCGAAGGGCCTCATGCTGGAAAGCGTGTCTAACGAGTGCGTCTCTTTCATCTGGCGTGAGGTCCTCGATTTCGTCGTGTATGCCACCAAATAGTGCTTCTCCTATGGCGCGCTGAGCTTCAATATCCTTCTGGCGGTGCTCTTTCCTGTACTGCGATGCTCTCTTGTTTTTATCCTTCGCCTTGTTCACCGCAGCAAACTTGCGAAGCTGTTGACCACCACCCTTTGCCCATGTTCCGACCTTATTCATCGGGCGTCGCACTGAACCAAACCGGCGCATCTCAATAGAGTTACCGTTCTCAGATCCGTGAGTTTTCTCATGCCCATTTGTTTCTTCAGCGTCTTCTTGTAGGTCATCGTCATCGAGAAGACCGAGGCGCTGGTCCTGGGCCCTCTGGAATGCCTGGTCACGCAACACTGCCTCATCTTCAAACGTAATCGGGAGATAGCGAAAGAGTGGCCCAAATGAGTAGTTGAGCAACACTTGGTAGAGAACAGTGAGGATAAGGACAACGATCATGATAATGCCATGAGTTGTGCAAGTGTTCTTCCCATTCTCGTCCTCAGTGATGAAAAACAAACCTGCCATGCAGAGTTCCATGAAGTAGATTCCAGTAAAGGTTTGGTTGATTGCCCTGGGGTACAGAACACCACCAGTATCATGCTCGAATCGAGTGACGTAGAGCATTGCGTATCGCTGAGCCATCCATAACAAGGCGAAAGTGATAATTGCGAATATGGAAATGAGTGGCGCGATGACACAGTATATCAGTCCGATACAGGCAAAGTTGGTGTAAATAGGAAAGAAACGTCCCCAGTTAACCTGGTTAAGCTTGGTGTTTCGAGACCACTTGTTACGAGCGGTACTGTCAAGCATTTTGGCAATAACATACCACATGAGCAGAGCCCCAAGTTGGAGTAGAGTAGCAGAGCTTGTGGACATCGCCTGCAGGATCATGTAGGAGAAAAAGTAGTTGGCTGCGGTGGGAAGATTGTTTGCAAGCAGATCAAGAACAGCTCCAACGGTCTGCAATTGCTTGACGTTCTCCACAATGGCGTCAATAGAGGCCGCGAAGAACGACGCAATCGAGACAATGAGGAAAACTTGAATGAACAGGAAAACGAAATAGTATCGCTGCACAAACTCGGCCTTCTGGGATCCCGTTTTCGCACCTTTAAAGTCGGCAAAGAAGCCCAGAATGATTGGAACCAAGAACAGCAGCAAACCAAGCAAAACAGCTGGCAAGACACCAGCAATTGCTTTGGCTGCATTGTGAAGTGCCTCGTTGTCTTTGAGGAAGCTTAGCCACTTGTTGTTGCGAATCAAGTTATCAAGCTGACTCAACGCAGCTGTCCAAGCAACAGGAATCGCCCACAAGATGACCATAGTAACGATCGCAAGAAAGACAATACCGCCCCGTAACCATTCCTGCCACCAAGAAAATGCCATGTTGTCCCAGATAACATCTCTGGGGGCAATTTCGTTCATTCTCGGGGCCATGTGCTTGGGAAGATGGTGAATGACGCTCTGGCAGGCCATGTGAGCTGCGACTTGGTGGTTGAACTGGATGAATGCCGAATTCATCAGAGGGAAGCGCTCGGGGTGTGCTTGATCTTCTTCGATCTCCAGGTTCAGGCGGGCAAGCTCCTGTCGACACCAGTAGATCGAATCAACCTTCTTGGTGACAAATGGCACAGCAAAAAGCCATTTCTTTCCAAAGAGGGGCAGACGATGGGTTGGGCGATCTTTCTTCTTAAGATATTTCTCCCATTCCGCAGGTTCGGCGTCCTCTTTGTAGTCGGGGTTGTAGGCAATCTCATATTCGACAGTCTCCTCGAATTCTGGCTTGACGAACGGAAGAGCATATTTAATCCTCTGCCACAAAGGTTTGCTCTCGTTGGTCTTTTGGTCTCTGTAAGCCTGGGATACCTCTCCCTGGGGAACAGGAGAAGTATAAGCACCAGGCGGAGGCTTCCAGAATTCCCACCACTTCGACTCGCCTCGAATATAGATCTCATCGATGTTGTCAATCTTGCGAACAGTGTTGCCTTGATCACCAAAGTGTTCGCGTGCTGGCTTATTAATCGCAGAGGTGCTCTCAGCTGAATACCTAGTGCTGTTTCGCGACTGGTTGTTCTGCACACGGAGGGTGTCTGAGGGCGAGTTAAGCTCCTCTTCATCTACCGAGGCCTGATTGCGATGTCTGTCAGAGTTGCGGGATGGAATTCGATTCTCGTTGGTTTGCGATATGCCCATGAAACCATTGGTTGTCTCCAGAGTCTCATCGACATTGTTGCCAGTCTTAGAAACGACACCCATAATGCCATGGCCGACTTTAGAAAGAGGATCACCCAAAAGAGGCACTTTGAAGCCCCTTGACTTGGTCTTCTCATCGTGCTCGTGCTTGTGTTCCTCATTGAGATACGTCTCATATTGTGACTCACGAACACCCGCATCAATATCATGAGGAACATCATGCTTGTCACCAGCGGTTTGTCCTCCAGCACTGTTTGCCATTCTTTGAGCTTCGGCATCTACCTCTGCCTGTCGTTCGGCTCTTTCTTGCTTACTAAGCGCCTTGAGCTTCTTCTCTTTCCGCTCCTTCTTTTCTGCTGCTTTTGCCTGCTTAAGCTGAGCCTTCTTCGCAGCTTTGATGAGGTCGGTCTCTGCGGACTCAAGCATGGCATGGATATCATTTCGTTCTTTGACTTTGTCAAGCAGGGGCGATAGGTCTCGGTTGATCCAAATATTCCGTATGCCACCGGGGAAAACATCGAAGAGACCCCTCAGAGCATCCTCGCTGAGCCATTTGGCAGGAATTGAGTTCACTAGGACGGTAGTAGCCGAAGCACGAAGGCGGTGCTCTGCGCTTGTAAGATAATCTTGTCGAACCTTGATGTAGACCCTGAGCTCAATAAAAAATACCCAGCACACCCATATAACCACAAGAATGCCCATTAGTAAGTGAGCAGCATACCTGCTTGTATTTTTTGGGCTGACGTTTCCAAATGCAAGAGTGTCCAGACCAGTGGGTTTATTTCCAGCTTCTCTGCGCTCCGTCTCGTTGACGTTGACTTTCTGTCCGATGCCGCCCACAAAGTTGATAGGAATCAAGATCGGCATAACAATGCAGCAGATGGGAAGAAATATGATGAGCAGCGTCTTCAAATAGCGGAGAAAGAAATAGGCATCAAGACCACACTTGTTGATCACTTCACGGTCGTCATAGTGCCATAATGTCTTGAGCATACGAGCAATACTCCTGGGCGGTGATTCGGTTCGCTCACGTTCAGGTACGAGGTAGGTTTTTGGTTTGCTGCGAGCTGATTAGTGGCAGAGTTTCTCGAAACATGGACGGGGTGCGACGTACAAGATGCGGGCCAGTTTGTTGCGGAGAAGAAGAAAGGCCACAAGCTGAACAGTGAAAATGACAACGGCGACTACCAACGCAGTGAGGAAGGTGACGATTCCAATACCCCGATCGGTGTCGGCAGCGCTGGTCGTCTCGGGGGTGGTGCCAAAGAGGCCACCCGACGATCCACCCGTCGTTCTTGTAGGCTCATCGGAGGCGGTTTCGGATGCACTCAGGGTTTCAGAAGCGGAGATAGCTGAGGAGATCAGCGAGCTCACGATAGAGCTGGTGACTGAAGCTGCTGTCCCTGTGGCGGAATCTGTCGCTGACCCTGAAGCGTCGGAATTTGTTGACGACATTTTCGGATTGAGCTGGCCGACAAGGTTGAGCTCGTATACGAGGAGAGGGAAGAGGAGCGGTGCCCCAAATGGGGAGCAGATGGAAAAGACTTATTTTCAAAGGACAACGTAGGATGATTGCAAATAATTAGAAACGTGGTGATTGAAACAGCATCGTCGGTAGCGCCGAGACAAATACTCCTATAAGCAAACTTGTTAAGAAAAGATCTTGGAGGAAGAGAAATTCCAGGGAAAGATTGTATCAAAAAAGAAGGTTTCCACGGTTCCAAGATAATGCCATCCAGTGTTTGGCCAACCGCCCTCCGTCGCGTCATGGCAGGACACCCCCTGCTCTCAGAGGCAACCGTCCATACCAATCTGGGAACCTGTAGGTGTTTGATTGGACACACGATAAGGGTAGTCAGGCGGACAGGGGCCTTTACTGGATCACTCCGCTGAGCGGGTACTTAGCCGACGGGACAAAGCCCCCCGCTGGGGGCATTTTAGGTACGAAAACTGGATAATCCTAGCATCATCAAGAGCACTGCAGATTGGACAACTCCAGACCAATGACATCAGTGGCTTAGCGACTGCTGGTGAAACAATCCCCTGTGTCTGGAGTTGAAGGGCGTCTAGAGGTTTATTGGCTATGAGCAGAGTTCGTGAACTTTATCTGTTATACGCGGGAGAGGGAAATGCTTAGAATAGAAACTTGGAGGCGCGCGCTACAGACCAACAAAGGATATATGAACTATAATATCCAGGCCTTGGCTCTTCTCTTTGTTGGTCGTTGTAAACCATTCAGAGTCAGTACCATTCGCTTGGGTCAGCGGTTATGCGATGCATTAAGTGAGATCTGAGCTGCCAAGTTGGTACGTACAGTTCATGTTGCATCTGGAACTGGAGTGCTACCCTGCACCACCAAAAGCAAGATTCAGAATCATCTGGAAAAGGAATCTACCGAACGGTTGGAACTATACTCTGTACAATATTCATTAAACAATACGCAGATAAAGTCATAATTTAATATGCTTAAATTAAGACAGTTGGCGGAGGCAATTGTTTATTATTGATGGGACCCTCATTCCGCGTATTCCGTTCTCCCCAATTTCGCTTCGAATCGTCTCCTGAGATAATGAACCATAGTCTTGTGACCACAGCGAATACGACTGGTCTTGGTATGATGTTCGTGTTCTAGTACTATCGCAATTGAGCTTGTTCTCCTTTTTGGAGAAACCATTCTCTCTGAGACAAAGGTTGGCCATGAACGACACAAGGTGATCTTCGATCTCAGATAAGTAGAGGGAGGCAACAAGCTCTACTATAGCATCCTGTTCATCTATCCGATGGAACATCTCACTGAACAAGATGTACTGATCATGGACAACTTCTATGAGAGTATTGGAAGGTGAGCAACACGTGGACTATAAAACATATACAGGTTCCGTTGTTCGAGCCACAAGTCTGCACTGAAACGCACCTTTCACTTCGGCAATACCACCAGTTATCTTTGGTGGCATACATCCTACTAGGTAAGTCACTATCAGAACCAGGACCAGGAGCCACACGGTCAACACCGCCAAGATGCCTATCACCGAAACCTTCTTCCCTGCATTTTTGCAGGCTTGCGACGATTATCCTCACGATATTCTGGATATCCAACTCACCTGCGGAATTTGCCACGAACAGATGACATTCAAAGATGAAGATGATCCTCACCTCCGTGCATTTGTCCTACCTTGCATGCACATCTATTGCAACGGATGCGTAGACGCGATGGTAGCTCACTGCACGAACGATGAGAAGTCCCACTATGTTTGTCCGACATGCCGTGCATGTCTACATTGTCAGGATTGCCCAGCCCCCTCCAAAAAGGGCAGTTTGATTCAAATGGATGGTGAGAAGTCAATTGCGCTTATAGAAGACATCCTAAAGCTGTGGCATAAACGGGGGCACTGCTTCAATTGCGATATGGGCATGTTGTCATCCTGGCTGCACGTACTGGCAAAGATATGGCAGGATTCCACTGAATTGATCGACAATGGACAGGTCCTAAGAATGTCGGTCGAATATGAAGGTAAGATATGGGGTGATCCCTCACACTATATCGACTGTAGGCTCGTTGAACAGCAGTCGTTACCTGTACATCTTGAGGTACCCGTCAAGATAATTGAGAAGGGCCTGCTAAAGGCGCATGGCATTGCGGTGCCCGCTGGCTCAACGGCTTTTAAGTATGAGCTTCGTGTCTATGAGCCGAGAAACAAAAAGCATGAGGTTCTTGTGTGGGAGAGACAACATTTTGAACAGACGGAGCAGGACATGCGAGTCCATTGGGCAGGTAACCGAAAGCTTATGCTTTTGGGCCTTGCTTTCGATCTGCGCGATGTTTGGTCTGATGAGAATGTTCGAAAAAAGATATACGAGCGAGCAGAGCGTGAAACAGAGAGCGTCTTTCAGAGGATAGAGGACAATGAAGTTGTAGAGGTGGGCGATGAAGATGGAGACGATGAAGATGAATTGCCAGACGTGTACATAGTTTAAAAAAAAGGTAAGTAAGGTAAGAAAAACTTAGCAGGTGGCTTGCTTCGCTTCATACAGATATCTAGTAATGGATCAAGGAATAAACTGCTGTACTAATCGTTATGTTTCCATTGTGACCGCCAGGCGACCTGGTGGTCTTACCGTTGAAGTCTATGATGTTCTTTACTTAGGACTTTTCGAGATTTGATTTGTGTATGTGCAAGAACTATAGAAATGACATATGAAAGGTGTACCCTGGGGCTGTCTCTAATTCTTCTTGCCCTACTTGTTGTCTTGTAAATAGGGTTGTTTATCAGTACCCTACACTAACTAAGAGCCTTCCCATCTTGCATTTGACAAGTTCTAGTGAGTCCTAGGAATATCATGAGTATAGCATGAATGGCTCTTATAACCTTATCATCAGGTAATAAGTATCTTCTCTGATATCTATAAACGAAAATATCGTCTCTGCTTCATAGCAGGATAACGAACTTTGCTGAAGGATAGGACATATGTATCTCAGTGACATTAATGGAAGAACTCGCACAGTGAAAGATCATGCTCTCAAAGAACATAGCTAGCTGCTGTCTGTTCCTTCAACAAGCCCATTGTGCAAGGCCCCGTATACTTATGTGCTAAACAAAGGCCCTGTAAGATAAAAGATGAAGAGCCGTTCATGTATCATAAACCTGAAAACTCCAGTCGCACAGCGACTGTGTTCAGTGACAGCGATATATCATAACCTTCGATTTAAAAAGGTATATAAGGCTAACTACCTCTGAATATTCTGTAGCAAGGAACCTCTCCCACCCATCCATCAACCACCAGCAATACTATCAAACCATGTCAACTGACAGTGACCAGTCTCTCGAAATGTCTTCTAGCAAAGATCCTATCACCGCAGCCTACTATCCAGAGCTTGCAAAGATCGTCAACAATGATCCCACAGCTATCGAGCGTCTGGAGATCGAATGTGGCATGTGTCAAGA
This sequence comes from Fusarium pseudonygamai, assembly GCA_013186785.1. Taxonomy (NCBI): domain Eukaryota; kingdom Fungi; phylum Ascomycota; class Sordariomycetes; order Hypocreales; family Nectriaceae; genus Fusarium; species Fusarium pseudonygamai. The sequence goes on from JAAQRH010000110.1 coordinate 61,252, forward strand.
CAAGATGAGCAACCCAGAAGACAAGACCTGCAGTGCCATCATTTTCCCCTGCGGCCATATGTTCTGTCCAGCTTGTGTCAAAGAGTACAGAGAGTTCAACCGAGCCAATGGCATCCCTTACAAATGCCCTGTCTGTCGCTTTGAGCTTAAAGGCAGAGTATGTGGGTGTCCGGACAAAGAGACGCTATTCGATCCCACTCAGCATCAAGACGAGGGCCTTTTGGATAAACTGAAGGGTGAACTCTCCAAAGAGAAGGGTTCTTGCGCCTTCTGTCAACTGTCTATGTTGGTCAATGGATTGAGAAGTATCGCTCTCTACATACATGATCCCAAACCGTTGATCAAAGACGGACATATATTACGAGTCAGGGCTGTGAAACGCGACGACTGGAATGTTCGAATCGAATCTGACTGCACTGAAGAGATCAAATTGTTGCCAATATCGCCGGAGCTCATGGAATTCTTTAGAATTGCCGGGGACAGCCTCGCCGAAGCATGGGACGGGCCTCGTGCTCCAGGGGATGACACCTCTCTCTTTGACTTTCAACTTGCCCTTTGCAAGTCCTATCCCGAGGACCACGAGCTCTATCGGCATCGAAGAGGCCAGCTAGAGTATTTCAGCCTTGTGAAGTGGCACACATGGGACATCACTCATCCTAGTAGACTTGCCCATGCTCGTAAGGATGCACTCGAGCTAGCCGACGCGTTTACCGGTGCTGAGGCTTTCAAGAAGCACAAGGGAGAGGCCGCACGCCAAGAATGGTTGATGGGGATCATTTTCGATTGTATAGATTTTGAAGAGGAGGAGATGCAGTCGGCATTTCAAAGGTTTAGGGCCGAGCATCCCACACTCCACGCCTTGGCTGGTCTCCCACTTGTTGGTGGGGTTGTGCTTCGTGGTTACCGATTCGGTTCTGATATTGCTAGGCGCATTCGTGGAGGTAGGGAAGATGAGGAGGAAGGGTTTGTGGAATAGAAGCTTGCGAACTGAGCATAACGACGATACATCGTCTCCTGTTTCTGGGGCCAGTTGAGGTGAGTGTCATTGAGGGTACTGGGGGCATTTGAGAATCGATGGCGTCCTTTGTTATCGAGACATTTAGATATACACACATGGATAAATTGACTTGTCAAGTAGGCACAAAGAAACATGGCTTTTGAAATATTTGAACATAAGTGATTGTATATTCTCTCCTACGCTATGAAAGAAAGAACAACACCTTATCACCAATCAAGGTAGACACGGCACAGCTTTGGTACTCCTTATCACAAGAAAGCGATATCTAAGGGAAAATAAGCCTAGGGCTTTAGGGTTATTCAAACCAGGCAAGTTAGTCCAAGTTTGAAGGTCTCTTTAACAAATACATTTGGCATTCCCTTTCAGTGTCCTGAGTTTCCTTACTCCATGAGGGTAGTCTCATTTACTTACTTAGTTACTTGGAAAGACACACGGGAAAACACTCTTACATCGGAACATACAGTTCCTGAATGCATGTTTTTATTCAAGGTACCTAATTACATAGCTACCGATGTCTACGGATCTATTTGTCCGGCACATAGTCAATAAGTTTCTCTTGAGGGGTATCATCGTCCAAAATTTGGTTATCCTCTACCTGGGCTAGGAACCAGAGCCTTCCCGAATCTCACGTCTCTTCGTCATAAAAAGCCTCTTTCCTTACATGGCCATCAGTTGCCATCTTGGGGGGCAGTGTCTTCCACAGCAGGAGGCTCTTCCACCTGTGACAGAAGCTCAGGCTTGAAGTGAAGCACCCGGATCTTCATGGAGCTGAAGTCCGCTTCCAACCAAACCTGGTTTCGTCGCTGCGATCGGACCGCGTAGTCGACAATCTCGCTGATCATATTCTTGATAGAAGTAGGGGCCTCGATTTCGAGAACAGGACCAGTTACCTTCCGCGAGTAGTACTCATCAGTGTTGTAGAGCGTGATGCCGATACCCAAGTACTCGCCCTTGAGCTCCTCTGGAATATCTGGGCTGTTGCGCAGTTCCCGTTCAAAGAGTCGCTGCAAACCCAGGATGCCACAGGGGCCGCATCCTCGTGGCATACCGCCACCTTGGGTCAGGATGGGAGGCAGCTTGTCCCTGTTCGCTGGAATCAAGGGCAGAGGCATGCCGGTGTGAGCATGGCCGCAGTCGTGCATGAGTTCCGTGCGGCAGATAGGGCAGCGGGAATCACCTGTGCCATAGTATGCGAGCAGGCATCTAGCGCACAGGATGTGGCCGCATGGGAGGACACGAGGACGACGTGGAGGCTGAGTTCCATCATCGCTTGGGCCTCGGTAGTGGAAGGAATCTCTGCAGACGACACACTCCAGCCCGAGAGTCTCCAGATTGACGATCCCGTTGTTCTCGGCGAAGGCCTTGAGATTAGGCCAAAAGTGCTCCTGGTTAGGCATGTTGCTTGGAGGTTGTGGTTGACAGCAGGTGCTGGTATATGGGATTTCTTTCGGGAGGTATTCTGAAATAAGTCGACAGTTGTTTGTGGCCTTGAATAGAATTTATTCCCGCTGTTATGTTAGCCTGGTAGGAAGATGATGAGAGTGGGTGAAAGAAGGATGCAGTTGAAAGTCAGATTTACCTCGAAGGACTACAGACTTGGTGAATGTCCAAGGCTGTAGAGCAAGTAACTTTGAAGTTCTTGTAAGAAGAAAGAAAAGAAAGAGTTGAAGATGTCTCGGACTTGTTGTGATAAAGGTACAGAACAGAAGTCAACTCGAACATGCTCTCAACCAGAGTGATGCCTTCGTTCCTACCACTGCTACTGGAACTGTGACTGCCACTGACAGGACCAAAGTCCAGACGAAAGACACTCAGTCGCTGGTACTGACTTTTTGTCACTGGCGATGGCGAAAGGAGTTCACTTTGGCCGCCTAATGAGCTGGGGATCCAGGTCGAGGACCATTATCACTGTATAGTGGTAGAAGATCATGATAGTTTCGTAAGTGTCGAGATAATATATAGTATAGCGTGACCTGTGCTCACTTGACAAAGGATACAAAGGCTCTCTGTAGATACATTTGTTAGCACTTGACTACAGATGGAATATTATATATAAAGAGATGAAGACGGAAAGCCAAGGCTGTACTGGACGAGGTCCAAGAGAGGGATTTTAGGCTCTTATTCATATCTTACTAGGTCCACGTAATCAGAGCGCAACTGGCCAAAGAACAAATACAAACTAAGGGAGATAGACAGAAGTCGACAATCTTTACCAAACTCCAAACCAGAGCCAGGTATCCCCCTCCAACATCAAATCTAAGTCAAACTGATGCTGCCTGTTTCCACAATCCATGACCAATCTTTAGAATTTACTGCTGAGATCCCAGGCCATGGACTTTACCAGGGCGCTAGCATGGCAGCAGTCACTCCAGAGATTCTTCCTGATTTCATGCTTGTTCAAGTATCATTGGTATCGAGAAACGAAGGCCCTGAACGCTACTGTAGCGCAGATTCCGGGACAGTTTGGCATTCGGGTGGAGGGGAAGTCTCGCTACCGTAGGCCAGAGATATAGCACAACATCCTTGGACTATTTGGGGAGTAGATTATGGAGGGTATCCTCAGCTCGTCCATAGTGTCGTTGATGCGCATTCGTCTGAGTAGTTAGAAATAAAGCATCAGAGCGTGTGCGAGATGATATCCGTATCTGGTTTATTTGAGGGCATATGACCTTTGGACGTAGTGCCAACACATGGGATGGATGAACACAATCCTGCAGGCTGGGTGAGATATCTCATTTTGGTCCGAAGGCACTAATTAACATTCTCTGCGAAACAAGAAGCCCAAAATATATGCGAATAGGGGATGACCACGCCTCTGTGAGCATCTCCCTCATCGTTCTGCAGATGGTGCTCGAATGGTAGGACAGTGATGTCCTCCCAGCAGATGCTACCTTCTAGCGAAACACCTCAAAAGATCATTCCATGTTACAGCTCAGGCTTCCACTTTCCAAGTCACGAGACAACATGCTGCTCAAAACCTACCTTGATAAGATAAGAAGCAGTCGATGTAGTGTGAGGTTTTATGGATATCGAAACGAGTGTAAGGAGAATGGACGATAGTCTAAACCGTAACTGTGGCAAGGGCGAAGTAGTATTTGACATGAACAAGGGACAGTACCTCGAGATTAGTGTACAGGTGCAGAAAAAGAGTCTTGACTGGCATCCTACCACATAATTCAATCACTTCGCTGCCAGTGCCATCCTCACCATTTCCAGTGCCGCTGTTCCCAAGATTGTCCACGTCGGGTATGATCACTCATAATCAGGCTACGAACAATAGACTAAGAGGCAAAGAACTATGTTGCAGTATGAGCTATTTACTATTGGCTTCATTCGCGTGCGTTCTCATGATGAGAGCTTTTCTCCTTTGCTAATTGGCCCCTGAAACATGTGTTGCGTGTGCAATCTCGCAACTTTCACTGGACATGAACACAGCACATGGACATACAATAGAAGTCTACATCGACTCTCGTGGATTCTGGACGCTTCTATGTAGATCTAGTAGGACCGAATGTCCAGTGGCTGATCATACGGTTCGCCCACAGGCACCGATATTGCAGTCGCCATACTGCAGCCTTGCTTTTCACCGAAAGAAGAGTCCGCATGCTTTCAAAACTGAGAGTAAGTTGGAGTCATCCGCACTACTCAATGTATTATTGCATTTCGGTCACAGCTTGTTCAACAGACATCCAACCAAGTGTCCCTCATACCTCGAGTCCGATGTCCAGCCGAGCAATATTCACGGTGGCCAATAATCCGGAGGGTATAGTTGGTCGAGGGGAGATTCTCGCCATTAATGGGTACTTACTTTAAAGAGTAGTTAGAAAATATATACTTTATTTCCCCTGATATGGTGGCCCACAGACCACAGGTCGTCTAACTGTTGCAAAGGTTTACACGTCAGCTTAACTTCCTGCTTCCAATAAGAAGATAATACAACAGTAATTATTCGATGTCTCATAATTTCAACTATCTTTAAAAGTCACGACTGCACATGATCTAAAGATTTTGATAGTGAGGCTGAGAATCTGGGGATTATACTTGGATTTTGTCCTCGCGCCATCCAATGGTAATTGACGCAGTTTGGAATTATAAACAATGAAATCCAGTGGGCGACCTGTCTGCCATGCTAATTATAGAAAACCTGCTCGTTCGGCGTAAAGCTTACGCGGATAAGTGAACACAACGCCACCATGCACTCAAAGGTGACTCAATCAAAGAGCTCAACCAATACGTGAACACTACGAAATGATATTCTCAGAACTATATTCCCCAGAGCCAAATGTTTTCTTCACGTTCAGCCCTATGAGTCAGTCTCTGTTCCAGGAACATCCATTGATTGGTCCTTTGTACAATTTTGAGTGTAGACATAGACTTTTGTTCCGGTTTCTTCATCACACCTGACCACCAGTGTCAGTTATAAGCTTCAAAACGTGAACATAGGCTTTCCACTGGAAAATGAGAGGTTCAACTCGAAGTTTCCCTTCAGTGCCCTAGACCTGAGCAGAAAACTTGGTCACTCCTCTGAGTATAAGAAGACGGCTTCCCCCCCATTGTTCCCTCGCTCTTCTGATCTAACCATCTTCTTCTTTCATCAAGTTGTATTCTGTCACCAAGTTACCTGCTATCTTACGATCTTCTATCATCAGCTTCACTTGTATCAACTTGACCATCTATCATCTCTTGACAACTCCCTCTTGGCATCTCTGTCTTGGAATTTGTCTCTCGACATTTCTGACTTGACACTTCTCTCTGGATATATCGACATCTCTGTATCTTGGTATCTCTCTGTCTCCCTCTTGACATTTTCACATCTTGACATCCCAGTCTTGATATTTCTCTCTGTCGACATCACTCTCTCATCACATCCCATCACATATGTCCTTAACGTATATCTCTCTCTCTCTCTCTCGACATCTCTCTCTCTCGACATCTCTCTATCTCGATATATAACTCTCTCATCACACATCTGTCTCACTACCTCTCACCTTATCTCTCACGTCATCTTCTATACATCATTCATCATGTGTGGACACGTCAACACCATCTTCAACCACATCTCCTCCAGCCACTCCAAGGACACAATATGTGCTCTTGAGGACCTTCCCAACAACGAGGAGTGGCTCAGTACCCCTGACGATGTCCCAACCATTACAGAGGACTCGGAGGACAGCTACTGGCCCAACGTTGAAGCCGGCATCGACAGCAACAAGATTAAGTTTAAAGATCTCTCCATCGAGTGCTGTGTCTGTCGTACTGACGTGACGATCTTCCCAAAAGATCACGTCGTCGACGAAGAAGTTGGCGAGAGCCACAGGGCCGTCATCCTCCCCTGCGGCCACATCTTTGGCGCCTCGTGCGTCAGGCAGTACTTCGACATGAAGACTGAGCAGAGACAGCCCGCATCCTGCATCAAGTGCCGGGCCGCATGCTACCACCCTGCCTGCGGACATCCCTTCTACGGGGCACCCATGCCTTGCAGTATACCTCGCATGGCGTTCACCCCGCATGTCGTGGGTAAGGGTGGTAGCATCGACCCGCTGTGCAGGCTCTGCAACATCAGGAAAACGATGTTGGATATCACTGCTGAGGTCAAGCGGGCACCGGACCGCAACAAGGCGGTGGACGAGTTCTTGGGCATTGTTCTCGAGATCGAGGGCGAGTCCTATCCGAATACAAGAACCTGTTGGGATGAGCTTCGCCGCGGGACCCTGGAGCGGGTGTACTTCCCCGAGTCTTTGGTGGACCTCTTCGACCAATACCAGGACCTCATTGAGGAGAAAGAGAACGGGCAAGACTGCTGGGTGGGTAATCTATTCGGCCAGTGGAGTGCCAAATTATACGTCCGCAAACAACAGGACTAGGCATATTGCCCGAAGGACGATGAGATATGAGTTGCATTGGGAGTTTATTTTTGTTCCAAGTAGAGGAATACATCTATTAGGATATTATTCTTTGTTTGTCTAAGTACAAAGAGGAAATGTTTACTACTAGTTATAGCATGGCGAAAAAGAATACCCATTACTGCATCAACAATATAAGATTGTACCAACACTGATCATTTTAAAACCCTTACTTGCGACTGTCCTATTAGAAAATCACCAAATAACTCATTTCGCCAAATTGATAACATACTTGTAATGAAAAACATATCAATCTTCATAAGTGCTAAATAAAAATCTCATCCAAAGGACGATCCATAACCATAACATACATACATAAGAATCCTTGAAGCCATCATAATCATTTCGCTGATTCCCAGATCAGCACAATAACACTATCCTTGATATCACCCACTTCCTCACCCCATCTCTTCTTCAAAGCGGGCTCATCGATAACACCCCTTTTCACGTAAGCCTGCCACACGTCACCCTCAGTGGTAGTGACAGAGTCCATCAACTTATACACATTTCTTCGTCCTGTCCAGAACAACATCTTCCGATCTGTATCTCGCTCTTTGAGCTTCACGGGTCCTATGACGGAGCGACGGGCAGAACTGGCCTTTCCGGCAGTGGAAAGAGGCATATCTGAGAGATGGATTCCATCTGGGTACTCGGTTATGGTGTACCCATTCACAAGAACCCAGTTGTCGCGGAAGCGGTAGCGTTGGAGGAAGCATGCCTCACCGCAGACGTCAGTGACGAGATGAGCTTGGCTTGGGGTAAGGTGATGACGCTGACCATAGTCATGTAAGGCCAGGGGTTGAACGCCCGTCTCATAACTATCCAGGTGTGAAGAGTAATCGTCGTTATCCTTGGGTGAGTAGAAGCTTGGAATGATGTGCATCTTCATCTTGGTATGCTTCGCCAAACAATCCTGTAGAATACCGTCCCAGCGTTTCTTGCTCGTAGGACTGTCTTCGACACCATCAAAGCATGGAAGATGTGTAACCTTGGAAATAGCAGGTCGTGTAAGAAAGATTGCTCCACCCCCATAGGTTGTCATGAATCCTTCGCCGATAGCCCAGTCTCCTCTCTCGCTCGGTAATCCAATGTACAACTCCTTCTCAGAGTTGTACGCGAATAGTCGTTCTTGGAGATACGAAAGGTTGGGTAGAAAGATCTCCTCGTCTAAAATGCCGTACCATTTCTTCATCTGTCCTTTCTGTGCGAGTGTAGCGCTATACCTCTTGACCGACTCCATCATGTTGAAGTATCTCTTGGCTGTCGAGATCTGACCCTCAGAGATAGTAACATGAGCATCAATACCCAGAGAAACCAGCACCTCAGTCAACTTCTTCGCCTGTTGATAATGTCCCTGATCCAGAACAAGCAGAAAACTCGCTCCGTTGCCATGTTGATTCCCACCAGTCATCCACCGTGCCCAATCCTTCGCAACAGCGTAGTCATCCCTAACAACGCGATCAAAACTCGTCGAGATCGCAAACACAAAGTCCGAAGCGTCGATCTGTCCTGGCTTCGGTCCTCCAACAATCGGAAGGTTCAGTTCCTGTCGTGCAACCAGATTTCTCCTCTCGGGAGTCTTGGTATCGATAATCCGAGGTTGATTTGAATGAAAGTCTGTGTCGATGTTCGTGACTGAAGTATACTCAGAGTCCTGCTCTGAAACACGGACTTTCCACGCAGTCCATGAAGTTTGATCCGAAAGTCCAATTTTCTGCCTTAGTCGCTCGAGGTACTGTTCTTCCGGAACTGGTCCTTTGATAGCGATCTCAGTATCATTCTTTGTTCGAGGCCAGTGCAGCCATCTTGTCTGAAAGAAGAGAACAACAACGACAACGAAAACAAGCAGCTGAACAACCCTGCGAGGAAGAGTAGGCGGGCTAGAAATCATAATCATGATGAATAGACGATCGATCCAATCCAGTAAAAAAGAGTGACTTGGGTGGGTATAACCTGGATAAATGAGTGTGTTGCCTGGCTATAACAAAGGCATGATCACGCTGCGAGAGGCGGGTAAGGACTGACTACGGTGAAAGAGAAGAAGCAAAGAAGAGGCTTTCGACTCGCGAGTCGTGAGGCACAACGAGAGATTTTAAGTAAATTAGACTCGAATGGCGTAGAGTGACAGACTGTCACAATGCCCTTGTCTAGTGTAAGTGGTAAATGGCCGCAGTGGGGGGAGGCCATCCTTCAAAGCATCATGAAACTAGGGGCCCCAGACCATGATCCCTGGTCGCACCACGTCAATAACGGTTAAAGAGGGGAAGGCCAAGGCGAGCAATTAAACTGTGACAAGGTCCGTGGTTCGTTTCATGGTTGATCAGTGGAGGTCTCAGGTCACGATATGTCCAAATGCAGTAATGAGAAACAATTGGGGTCAGTGTCAGAATGGAAGATCTCTTGACTCCTATTCCTGACATCGTCTATTCAAAGTCCCAATGAATGCATGAAGGATGCTGATGTTGAATCCTGGCGGGTGAGAGGGAGAGGCTATGACGGAACGAGAACTAGGTTGGGTGGTAATTTAATCTCTTGCCAATAATCAGACTAATGCAGGTACAACAACAGCCCTAGTCGCAAAGTAAGTCGATTTCGGTAGGTAATTTATCTGATAAGCGGCAAGCTAGGAAATGACCGCATCCCGTTGGAGATTCTTTGCCGAGCTCTAGCCTTGCATCCTATCATTCGCTAGGCTTGCTGGTGGCTGGACCCTTTTCTTCGTGGGCTGCTTCAGCATTTAGTGACTTCTTCCTAGGCGGTGTGATAGGTTCTGTCGCTGCCCTCGAGTGTATCGGTGTTGACGCCACGGTCGTCGGTGCCCGTGCTGGTATCGGCATAGGCATCGGCATCGGCGGCAGTGGCTGATGTTGTTGGGATCCGCGTCGTGAAGGCGGTGTTCCTGATGAACTTGGGGAATAAGCCGAGGGCATATTGGCTTCAACAGTTCGTCTGGCGTGTTCGAAACGATCGTAGCACTTAGCGATAGCCTCTTGGACCGACTGGTCCGCACGTACAATACCCGTGGCGAGAACTTCCCTAATGTGATCTTCGACCTTTTGAAACTCGGACTTATCGTATCTGTATCGGTCGGGAATACCGCTGTTGTGCAACAGAGCCAGCAGCCCGGCGATGACTGTGTTGGACGCAGCGAGAATAGTGATGACCGTATCATTTTGGCCTCCAGCGCTGAGAGCTGTGATGCTAGCACCAATCATCAACTGCAGAACAAAAAGAATTGCACGAATGAAGCCGATTAGGTGGAATGAGTAGGATGAAATGGTACGACGGTAGATGCAGTCGCGATAGAGGCCAGGAGGAATGCCGTTTGGGGGCCAAAATCTACTGGTAGGATGAACAGGTTTGTTATCCTCTATATCCTTGATTCCGCCAACTCCTCGAGCTAGGATGGCCCATTCTGTAGGCGATAGGAAGCGGTATTTAACATTCTTATGTTTCTTCTGAGCGGCGCCATTCTCTCTGCTGCTCTGATCGGCTGCGTTCATGTAGTGTCCGAAATTCTGATTAGGGTCCATCGATGTCTGCCGGACGGTTGAATCAACATCCGCCATGACGCTCTATCGTGCTCTGAAGCTTTTATCTGCCATATATCGTGAAGTAAAGTGCGAGTGTTGAATGGGATGAAGCAAGCAGGTGAAGCAAAAGCCAGTTTATGGAGAGAGAGAGAAGGGAAGAGATAGAGAGTGTGTGTGCGTGTGAGCTGAGAAAGGACAACGGCGATGCTTGAAGAAGCTGGCTAGGGTCAATAAAATGAAACAGAAGGGAAAATGAATGTCGAGAACCGAATTGAAAGAGAAGGCAAGCATAGGTAGAAGAAGAAAAACGAGATTTCTGGTGATGTAAAAGGCATTCGTTGCTCGGCCTTTCCCGTCGCCATGGCATCTTGTCTCATATGAGGGCAGAATCTCATGCCCATTGCGGCTTCCACCGCGTAATCCTCCTCTATCCTCAAGAATTCGACTAGATTAAGTGCCTTATATCATTCTCTTTCGATTCATCATATCTTACCCAGTCGAGCCTAATTCCGAGAACCAGGATCCTTCTTAACTAAAAGTTGTGGTATCGTTCCCCGCTTCACTTACACGAGCTGTCGTTGTACAACCAACGAGGGACCCTGCCAAGCCGTAATAGGTAATGTTTACGGTAGAATCTTCAGCAACGCTGCAGGTCTCAGCCTCGAAATGCCCATTCTCAAGTCCAGGAATGTTCAGTGTCTCATGCGCAACCAAACCACTACTCCTCATACAAAAGAATCGACTGTTCTCAAAGGATAGCTGTATTCATAAATAGATATCATTTCTATGCTCCTTTTCATGTATATGACAGACCCTCCCACTCAGCAAAGTACGGCCTTAATCACTCATGACTCTAAATCACTGCCTATTCCCTCCTGATCCGAGTAAACCATGTAGAACCACACAAGCCATACAAACGCCACAGTGCATACATACAATCAACGATACATTCGCTAAATTCTCATCTTTCAAAATCAAGAATCCTGCACAAGATGGGGAATGTCGTCCACCTTGGCCTGTCCGTTGAGAATGGCATTCACCGCCGTGAACAGCGGATACTCCGACTCTAGACCGCGAGCCTTGAGGAAACTGTTCACTTCCTCTGCGGTAGTGGTACCCTGGATCTTCTGTCCGTTAAGATCCTGCTTCTCAACCTCTTGCACGGAGATTCCCTTCTCGACGGCCTTCTTGGCGCAGCGGAAGTTACGACCGCCGGAGCAGGATGTGATGAGATCGGCGACACCGGCGGAGGACTCGGTGAAAGTAGCTGTGTGGACGGTCTCGCCGAAGAATTCCTTGCCGAACTTGACCATCTCCATGAGACCGACGCGCATGATGGCTGCCTTTGCGTTATCACCCCAACCACGGCCGTCGACGAAACCAGCTGCGAGAGCAACTACGTTCTTCAAGGCACCGCTGAGAGATACACCCGCAACATCGGAGACTATCTGAACGTGGAAGTAAGGTCGGTGGAATAGTGTTCGGAAGCAATCCTGATCCAGAGGGGGATAATCAGCTGGCATAGCGGTGAGCTTAGTCTTGGAAGTTCGGCCTCGAACATCCTTGTGCTGCATCTCAGGGAGCTCGCCAATAGTAGGGTTGGGGCTACCAGTTCGTGGTGTAGGAGCTCTGCTGTTGTCGAGAGCAGGAGGATCGTAAGCAATAGTAGTCTCTGACCACTTCTCCTCGGCAATTTCACGAGCCAAGTTAGCACCACTGAGGGCGCCACAGTAAATGCCTAGCCCATCACCAATCCACTCGCTGAACAGGCTGATGCCGTCATCAGTGACATTGACACCCTTGATACAGCTGATTCCTCTGGCATAAGGAAGAATGTGTCCGTTGACCTGCTTGCAGACGTTTGCGATGAACTGATGGGGCAAGTTGAAGACGAGGATAGTAGAGTCCTTGACAGCGTCACGAATGTCGGGGTTGGCGATGATGTTTGAGGGCAGAGGAATGCCTGGCAGGTACTTTACGTTCTCGTGGTGCTTGTTGATGACTTCTGTGAGCTTCTGGGGCTTGTCGCCGGTGGTTTCGTCATATGATTTGGAGTCCTTGGTAATCGTCACGTCCTCCTCGTAGACCCACATCTGCACATCTTCCTCGAAGAGATCTTTGTTGGCGCGTGTGTTTTCAGCGACGATCTTGGCAATTGTAGAGCCCCTGGACGTTAGAGTTAATCAATGGTTCAATCAAAGACAGAGACAGAGCCGGAGAAGCGGAAGACATACCAGTTACCGGATCCCACAATGGTCACCTTGTGCTTCTTTGAATATCCACCCAAGCTCGCCATGTTGCCGAATGTCGCAGAAGAATAAGTGCGGATATGAGTAGTACAAGACAGTAACCTCGAAGATTTAGCAAAGACGAAAGAAGAGCGCACTACAAGCGATCGAAACATACGGGGGAGAAGAGTGTTGTGTAAAGGTAAGGGCGAAAAAAGAGCTTTATGAGGGGTACTGAAGCTGAAGAGTCCGAGGGACGCCAGCTCCAGCTTTCCAGGTTGTTGAACCCTGGAGCAAGCCACAATGACGCATGGCAGAATGAGATATGTGACACCGCCTGCTCTAAGGGGCAAAGCGTCCCATCAAAACCCCATTGATATCCGTGATAATGGAGCTGGAGAAATCTCGAGACCTTGATGAGGCCGAGGGGCAGTTTTTCACATGCAAGCAGATAGGAATTGCTGTGGCTGCATATATCAATTGGAGTTATTTTTATAAAAGAAGCGCAGAGTCATAGCCATACAAGTTAAAACACCATATGAAGCACGCTCGAAGAATAATTTCACTTCTCAACGATAGCTTCAATCACATGAAAACAACATAGAATTCCAATTCAACTTTTTTTAAGTGGGATTTCACATGTCGAACAAACAACCTCGAAACAAGGATCTCTGCCTGCAAAGTCTAGGATTCTCCGGGAGACAAGGGGGCAAAGATGCATAATCCAGGAACAGCTACAGCACCGAGCCCCGTTCCGTGATCCGCGGGCCGATCCCCTTGTCGCGTGACGAGCACATGTTAAAGAACAGAAAGAAATCATGGGCTTGGATCAAATGATGAACATTTTGAGGTTGTCGCTGCTAATAGTCGCTTCATATCACGATATAGTTTCCTGCCGAGGATGTATCGTTGCATTGTAATGGGTTCAAGGGCGCTAGAGCTCAACTGCATGTTGACGTTGCCAAGTTTACCCCAACGGAGTCGTCTCACTCCCATCCCTTTTATCCGTTGGAGGTCAGTCAGTGTATTTAACAGATACGAATGCCTGCATTTGGTTATCTGAAATATTTGATATGAAACTATATCTGTCAAATCCGAACTTTTGTAAATGTGAATGCTGATCCAACCCTCGATATGCCAATATGAAAAACAGACATGTCCCATAACCCAGCGATTAGGAACAGTTAAGTTCCGCGACTAGATTTACTCCCTCGTCCTTTCAGTTATACTCGCCCAATAATGTCAGCTTCTCCTCATCTGCCGATGGGAAGTGATTAAGCATGGCCGACAGAGAGCGTTTCCGCCCGTGTGATTTTCTCTCGTCCTTCTCTTCAGTCCTTTCACCATTTCCAAAAATAGGCTTGAACACATTATCGTAAACCATCCAGGCAACAGTGAACATAACTGTCATGGTGACAGCCAACCACTGGGGCACTCTTCCGCGCTTGTCTGCCAGAAACTTGGACAGAAGAATGACCGTTCCGAAGAAAAAGACAGTAAAGAACAGGAAAAAGAATGCCCCTATCCTCTGTCTCAATGTTGTTATCGTGTATGGCTGTAGTGAGTGCAGGTAACGCTGATATCCATCGGGAAGTTCATGTTCCTTGGCACCGTCTTTGATGAGATTGAGATATCGAGCACTGGCTTGTGCATAGCCAGGTTCACGCTGAGGACCGAGCAGAAAGCGATACCACCACTTGTGCTTGCGAGGGTCATCAGGCAAGTCCTTGTCAGGAATCTGTGGTGCGAAAAGCGTTCTTGACAGAAAAGGTCGAGGAATATCGGGGAATGGCTTCTCGGGGATGGACATCTTGGGGGGCAATGGTATACAGGGTACAACAATCTCTTTGTAACCAGCTCCGCCACCCTCAGTGCGGATGATGGTGCGGTAATCCTCCTCTGTCACCTCGTAGACTACACCCATAAGACCTTCGTCCCACCTAATCTCCTCAGAGTGTGGTGGCTGGGGAGGCTCAAAAGGTGGAACGGGCACCTTGGGAGGTAGCTTTGGCTTCTCAGGAAGCTTTCTATAATCAACGTTCGCAAAGCATGGCTCGCGATAAGGAATTCCAGGAAGGTTGAACTTAAGCTCCAACGTCGGCACCGAGACGTTCACCTGAGACAGAGGTCTAATGCCACGAACGCCCAGAAATGTCTCGGCGGCGAGGTTGGATCCATAAGCGAGATACAGATACGTCTTTGGCGCAGGATGGTCTCGATCGACGATATGATCCTCGGCAGCTTGAGCTAGACGTGCAGCTGATGTACGAGGGATAGAAGAGATGGGCGGATACTTCTTCGGTTCGGGCCGCTGCGCAAGAACATTGAACTTGCGCAGGACGACAGAGAGCGAACATTTACTGGCTGCGTCGCGGGCGTTCATTGGGTTTGACATGACGTCGAGTGAGAACCTTGGGAGCTTAGATGTAAGCTTACAACTGATTGATAGGGCCGTTGCACAGGTGTCGCTGAGGCAGATCGGTGATCTGGCCAGGTGGCGGAGGAGGGATCTATAAAGCAAAGCGCCCACAAATAAGAAATGATCACAATAAACGTTTAGAGCATGGGGTTTCCAGGGAGATAAAGACGTTGTTCATCATGAAACGGGTCATCGATTCGGGCGGAGCGGAGATAGTGGGCGTCCCCTTGCGAGCTGCTGAATAATGCGCCGCGCGGGTCAGGCATGGGAATGGTTGCGCCGACCGATGTTCCGCAGTTAAAGTCCGCTTCGCCATTGATGAATCCCGGACTATCGGGCTTTGCCAAGATTATCTGACGAATTGGCTTGCTGAAAGATTACCAAGCGATGGCCCGATACGAATAGATCGTAGATCAACATTGATGAATTCCTCCATTTTAACCAGAAACCCTCCGGCTGTGCAGGGTAGGCCGGACGAATTCGTACCACTTGAATAACTGAAGTTGTCTACCACCTTCTCGTCTACATTCATTGTTTTATTTGTTAGTGAAGGGTTTCCTCGATATCTATATACTAGAATATGTAGGGGAAAGTTTGGTTTGCGTGCGCTAAGTGTACCTCAAGTTGACTTGTTGATATTGGACCTGGACTTGCTGAGAACTACCTGAGTCTTTGATATTTGAATGAAAACTATGACGCTGCAACAATCCTGGTGTTTGGAACGCTTCGATTTATCGTACCTTAACTTGCGGAAACCTTAGAAAATCCATTTCATGCAGTGATTCATGAATGATTACCTTGGGCAAGTGCCATCGCAATGAAGCAGGCAAGAGGCATTCAACTTCTCGGGTGTGCTCACTCCTTCCATTTTGCCAGCATCATCCACCGTCTGCTCCTACCCATCCAAGGCATCTCAGTGATTCCCTTACCAAATCCCAAAACTTTCTCGAAGTACCTAATTCTACGTTCTTAAACATTCTTTGATCCTGCTCGTGATCTCGGCATCGTTTTATCTCTTCGCCCACCCAGGTGACAACCCAATTGTACCCTCCAATCATTTGGGAGAACTGTAAGTCAGATCCCCTACAACGAACGTTGTGCACCCCTCCACTACAGTTTCAACCACTGACAGTCTTGCAGTCTGCACCAATGCCGGCGCGAAGAGGTGGGAAGTCTGCTCCACGCTCAAAGCGTACGCGGCATTCAGCGAGGATTGTGGCCCTGGGGCAACTCGACACTACCCCGAACCGTCACGATCAGTCTCCTCGTGCAGTTCAGACTCAGAATCCAACACCGGCATTACCAAATCAGGGCGCAAATCCTGAGCCTCCAAACTCTGAGATCCCGTCAACAAACGAATTTGATGATGACCTCAACGATGATGATCTGAGGCGGCTGGTTGAAGCTGAAGCCGTTCCATCCGCTCAACCACCACCCGATTTCTCATGGTCTGAAATCGGTTCAACACGCCGAAGCTCGCCTCTAAGGGAAGACGAGCCAAGCTTTCTAGACAACCAAGATTCTCTTCTCGACGAATTTTCCAGTCCAAAGTCCGGTCTAGGCAAGCTTCCCAACACTCAGCCACTGCCATCAGAGCCTGATCAAGAAAGCAAAGAACCTCCTTTTGTTGACTTTTCTGAGACAGCTTCTACTGTGCGACGAAGCTCACCTTATTATTCCTTGGCTGCCTCTCAAATAGGAGATGACGAGCCTCTGAATTTCGTGGAAAACAATCCTTTGGCGCCACTACCAAGTACCATACAAGATTCGATACAGTCTCTTGGATTACCACCTTTTCCTGAATTAGAAGCCATGGATCACTTGCCGGAAGACGAGTTATATGATGTCACGCCTCCCAAGTCGACGGCTGAGCTTGAAGCTGAGACATCGCGAAAAGAGGAGAAAGCACCTGAAGCTGTCCCAGAAAGTTCACAGCGCCCTAAGAAGCCAAATTCGTCACAGAACTCAAAAACAAAAGGCAGGCCAAGAAAGGGCTCAAAAAAGCACGATGCCCTTGTAAGAGTGTTGGAGGAGGAGCTGGAATCATCAGAAGAAGACGAAGAGGAGGAGCAAGCATCTCCACCCCCTGAAAAGCCACCGGCGAAGCCCCCAAAGCGGAAGTACGGCGCTCGCAAAGGCAAGGAAACACCAGAAAGTAAGCCTGCCGCTGTGACAACTCAAGAGGCACGGACAAGTGCGCAACGACCTAAGGAAAAGAAAGTCCGAAAGCAACGAGCGAAGACTCCTATCCAATTTGACGAAGAGACACAGAAAGTAAAAGAGGTGACACCACGGAAGGTAGCGGAACAGCAACCTCGCATGCCAATCGTCAGCAGTCTCAGAAAATCGTATGCTGCCTCTGTCTCTCCCATGGCAAGTGCAGGGAAAGGGACGCCCGGCTCGAAACGAAAGCCTGCACCGAAGCGCAAACCGCCTGCTAAAGGCACTTCCCAGAAGGAGAAAGCTTCCCAGAAAATCCCTCCAGCTACACGAAAGTCAGATCTGAAGAACGTGGTGCCTCAAGAGAAACCTGATACGACTGAAAAGGGGAAAGAACGTGCAGTTCCTGCAACAAAAGTAGCAGCTAAGCCTTCACCCGCGATCACCAAGAGAATAACCCGAGCCCATGTGAAAGAGGAGGAAGCACCAGTGCCGCAGCCTCCAGAAGTCCAAGAGGCACAAGAAACAAAAGATGAGACCCAGGGGTCGACCCAGGACCCTATCGTGCTCTCTAGCGACCTTGAAAGCTCTTTGTTCTCGGATGATGACGATGCCTTTGTCCCAATCGAAGACTTGCACCCAAAAGAGAAGACTCAGCCAGCAAGGAAGGCCCAATCAGTGATGGGAGAGTTGCTTGTTGACCCAATTGTCGACGTAGAACAAGCAGGCCATGCTCGCCGTGAGAAACCGCAACCTTCTACACGCCCACAGACCCTACCGCAGAATCCCGAGGCTCCTGGCCCTTCGCGTCCTCAAGAAGAACAAATCTCTCAGCAGAGGACAGCAATGACGGTTAAGCGGGACTCTAAGAAACTTGTTGAAGAACCTCTTCCAAGCATGAAGGGAAATCGTGCAGCTCAGAAGGGCCGAGAGGTTTTGTCGGCTCGCCATACTAATATTCTCGTTCAGCAAGATACCTCACGAGCAAGGACCTTGAAAAGACCTGCTACGACAGTTGATCCCATCGTTGATGCTTCTCACCCACCTCGTAAGATCAGTAAAACCTCAAGGAGCTTCAGTGTCAGCCAAGCGGGTAGTCCGTTGCCACTCGAAACAAGCCCAGCGCAGCTTGTCAGTGGAGCAAGTCCAAGTGCTATGGAAGAAGTTGAATCTGCGAAAGTGTCCAAGCGCAATCAGCAGACGGAGCCTAGAAGATCCCAACGCCTTCGAAGAACTGCGGAATAGGAATCCCCATATACCGATGGCAATTACTTACAACAAGAGTACCTCTCTAGTCTGCTAGCTGCTGAGGCCATTCCTGATAAGACCAGAGTGGGATTGAGACATAAACCGAAAACGAAGGTCAAAACCGAGCCTGTCAATTTGCGCCCCGAGCCAAGTTCAAGTGATCAAGATATTCATGCTCAGATACTAGCGTCCTTGCAGGGACAAAAGGAAGCGACAGCCGAAGTGGAACAGGCCATGGAGCATGACAAAGTCCGCGGCAATAGAGAGTCTCCCAGACAGACACGGCCGGCTGGGCCGAATGCAGAGATAGGAGAGAAACTCCATGGACTAGTCGAGGTAAGGTCCAATACTGAGGGTCGTTTCAATGCTAACATGCTGCCTAGATGATGTTGGATCACCTCCAGGCCAAGGAAGCGAGCATCTATCGTGGCGCTGATGCCTATCGGAAGAATGGCATCAATTGCGTGGACAAGATCGAACGACGCTACATGCAAGAGAGACAGGCGCTCAGTGAAACGTGGAAGAAGGATAGTGATAAGTTTCTCCGGGGGACGCGGGCAGCCAAGGCAGCGATTGATGAGCGCGGAAAGATACGAGAGAAGGCGATGCAGCAACTGAATGAAACGGCAGCAAAGCGCCGTCACTTGTTTGAACAAGCGACGACAAGTTTACGAGCACTTCATGGGCGATTGATGCAGGGAAACATTGCAGACTACGAAAATTGAGATGATTTACTGTACAGACTTTGTAATGATAGAATATGGAATTTGCTGGACCTAGGTAATGGGCAAGTCTGACTCAAGTTGTGGGTATGTGATGGCCGTTGGTGGAACGGGGACTGAAAATCAGGGTTCAATGGCGGCAGGGATCAAAAGGTTGATTGATGGGTCAGTTTCATGTTAGTCGAGCGGTAAGGATTCCGGGCCTGACCAATGTTATGCTTGCTGAGGAGTCGCCGGGCATTGATAGTGGTCTTATCAAGAAGTGATGTCCTTGCTATGATGGTACCCATGGTCACAGAGCTACAGAATCTGGGCAAGATATGAAGCGATCTTGTTACGATTGAGACGATGAAGCGAATCCAAGGTTTGAGACTGGTGGCATTCTAGGCGTGCTGAATGGACGGATGAATGGGAAGAGTACCATTCTTCGCTTATTCGATGAGGCTAGACTTGATACGGGAAGCATCGTAACTGGCTTCACTGGCGTTTGGATGGGGTGGAAGAATACTTGGCGAATAGCGGTTAAAGGGAAGCGAGAGAGGTAGACGAATATCACGATGGGGACTGGATGATATAACCATGAGGCACTTACAGACGAGTGCTGTTGATCTCGCGTGTCATGATAAGCATCACATCACGATCTTCAAGATTAGCTGCCTGCCCTATCGAGCTGATACATTACTGCATTCGTGGCTGGTGATGTCGATGTCTGGAGAGTACAGTCCGGGAGGCGTTTTCGGCGCGATAACGAAGATGGGAAACGATGACGATGGTGGTCTACCTTAGGTTGTGGGTGACGTAGTGACTTTGTGGCGCGGACGGGGTCATTCCCAAGTCCGAGATTTAGATGGTATGCATGATATAAGAGATCCAGACCTGCTGATGAAGCACTACGATACCGCGTTGAATATCTATTATACTAAAAAGCGATTTACGAATATTAATTGGTCTTTTTCTTATTAATATTTAATTACCTTGATTATCTGCTTGGACCTCTTGCGCTTGGATATCAACTGCACTCTGTTTGTCACAGCTTGAAACTTGAGTGGCACGACACAAGACAGGATGGGTTCAGATGATGCGGGGCATATTTCTACACCAGGGTGAGTAAGACGATTGTTTCGTTCTGTTCTGTTCTGTTTCGTTTGGCCTTTGCTTTTGTTCTGTGCCATTTCGTTTGATCAGAGGCCAGTGTCTTTATTCTGTTTCAGTCATGAACAATGGGCACATTCAATATCCCCAACCACTCTTTCTCACATCGTCATATGACCACTCTGCATAAGGGAGGCCAACCATTCTTCGTCCTAGGTGATGAAAAGGGCCCCCTAAATCTGCCTAACTCTTTTTGTCACTGGATAAAGAGGGGAGGTCCGTCTGCATCAGTCAGTCAAAGCTGGCTGCCCGCATTGCAATGGATCCGTCTCTTACAAGCAGGGGAGGGGGGGCCTCCAGGGCATTGGCGCTAAAATGCCAGTGCCGTCGTCTGCCCCGCCTCCACTGCGTCCTGGGCTCGTGGACTGGGCTGAGCCTCCTGTCCAACGCGGCAGCTGCAGACACTGCCCTTCGCTCCAGTTTTTTTTTTCCTTTCTCTTTTTTTTCCTTCTCCCCAGACCTCATTCAACCTTTCTTCACGTTGCACAAGGGTCGAAAACTACCTGAAAAGCCTCGGTATAATACCACTGCCACTAGTTCAAAGGAGCTGCTGTCTCTATTGTGTACGGATTCCTTCTATTCAGATTACCACTGTTGACCCCGCTTCCACTGTCGTCTTCTGCCTATTGTTCCCGTCAGTCACTTACACTGCCTGCTGCATCTGTTCTTCTGCTTCAGCTCAGATTACTTCCATCTGTTTAACTTGTTCATCCTTTTACACTCTCATCTTTTTACAAACTACTACATCTCAATCCTCAGCGCATTGCCACCCTCTGTGCCTCTGCCTTTTTACCAATCGTTCTCTGACATCTTTGTCTTGTACAGCCGCTTGCACGGTCTTCTTAACTTTCGGAGCCGCCGATCACGACGTCCAGGCAGCTCAAGCTCGGCTGACACCTCGGACTCAACCTTAACCGCCAATTCCGACTACGAGATCACACCCGCAGACTCGACATTGTATTCTCCCGAAATCTCTCCTCGTTCGTCGACCTCATCTACCTCTACTGCATCCTCGACATCCAAGCCACACAAGATGCCGTTTCGTCAGAGGATGGCCCGCCACTTTGGCGATTCGGTATGTAACTGTAACCCCGCATCTCCGTGCATGCCTGTCTAGGTATCGATCCAATGCGCCTATCTCTGAGATGCGCTTTTGGTAGAGTTTATCATGGAATGCGACTTGTCCAGTGGCGTTGACGCTAACAACTTACATAGCTTGCCCCCGAGAAGCCCTACCTCAGCTACTACGATGTCCTCTTGACAGCTGAGGATATCAAGGCGCTCAAGCACGACTGGTTAACAGATAACAATATTGCTTTCTGGGAGGAATACCTGGAGCGGGAAACACTTCCCAAGTATCCTCAAGCTCGTATCGTTTTGCTCCGTCCTAGCATGACATTCTTACTCATGAAAGAGCCCGACCTCCGATCAGTCCAGTCCGCCCTTCCCGATTTCTCCAAGGTCACCCATATCTTCCTACCCATCAACGACAACCGTAATGTGAGCGTCGCTGAGGGTGGTAGCCATTGGTCGCTTCTCCTCGTCTCGACACTCGATGGTGTCGCTTTCCACTACGACTCCCTCGGTGGTGCCAACTACTCCGAGGCCAATGTAGCAACCCGCAAGCTTGCCAACATCCTCGGACGGCCTCTTCGGTTTATCAACCTCGAGGATTGCCCCCAGCAGGAGAACGGCAGCGATTGTGGTGTCTTTGTCTGCTTGTTGATGCGCCACCTCCTCGTCAAGCGCCTTCTCTGCGCTAATGCCCGCGAGAAGGTGTCGATGAGCATGGGTGGCAAGATGGTCGACAGCTACGGTGGCCGCAAAGAGATGATGCGAATTATCGAAAACCTCCGTAAGGAGGGCGAGCGCAGGCGATCGTGAGTGCCCCTGATCTTTACGTCCTCTCCCTCTGAATGGCGTATCTAATAATCAAGATAGGAGAAGCGCCAGCCCATTTTCGAACAAGACACCGCCGCGGATCGAATAGAGAACGGACTGCTACGGCTCTTGCGAAGAATTCGAGGAACTCATAAGACAAATTATGGAAGCTCAGGCGGCAAAGGCGCGTAATGCCCGGCAGCCCTCGAAGTCACCACCTCGGTCACCACGCCGTTCATCTGCCCGTTTTCAAGAGGCGACGAAGTCACCAGTCAACCAAAGCGGCAAGGGTTCAATCCCTAAGGCCCCGGTCACTAAACCCAAGGGTTCTCCTACCAGGCTTGTTGATCAACCTCCTTGGAGAGGTATGAGGAACCGTGTGCGCACAAATTCGAACCCAATCCGATCTTCCAAGGATTCACCTCCTCTTGGTCCACGAACAAGCAAGTCCGATCGAGTCTCAAAAGAGCCCAGGATTCAAACCAGTCCTCCCACCCCCGTCAAAGTCCGGGGCAAGCGGTCCTCCAGCACAACAGCTGGTTCACCCCAAAGTGCGATCAAGAAAAAACAATGATGCACTTGTTCTACCACTGTAATGAAATGAATTTTACGACGGATGCGTCACGGTCGATCAGTCCTGTTTTTCTATCATCTCATTTTGTTCTTTTATTTCATCCTGTGTCGTTTTTTATCTTGGCGTTGGTGGTTAGCGTGGAGCAGTAAGAGGGATGTGGTTATCATGTAACAGAGAAAGATGCCCATGCGCGTTTGTTGTTTTAATGATACTCCCAGATATCAAAGTAATGCGAGTTAGCGATGAAGGCGTTTGGTAGGATATGGAAAAAAGACATGCGAGCATTAGCACAGCTTATGAAGAACAATTGTACGTTTATAAACACAAGTATTGCATATGTTGTGAAGTATTGTGTGAGCTTCCTATAGGGAGTATGAGGATTTAGACCTGCTATTACATGGAGCCGAACTTATCAAAGAGTTTTCTAAGCTTGTGCCAATTTATAAGTCTTGTCATTTAGGATCACGGCCATAAGTTTATTGCTTGTCCCGGCCCTGTGATCGATGTATATGATTCCAACTCCATACGCCTGAGCAAAATTTTGTGAAGATTGCGTCTGCCCCTTTTGTAACGTCACATATGGACTTGATTTCCATCATTGGTATCTTAGATCCTCTCCACGTCAACCTCCTTAATTCTTCTCAGCAAAAGCAGGATTCTGCTCCATCGTTGAAGAGATATATCCCCTCAGCGCCGCCCACCGATTCGCAGTCGGCGCCGGTGCACTCTTCTCCTCCGTCTCAACCTTTTGCGCAACCACACCATCCTGCTGCGTCAACCTCGCCATACTAACCCCAAACCTCTCCATCTCGCCCTTAACAACCCTCTCCTTCCTCTTCAACGCACCCTTCTTGCTCTTCAAGCTCTTATGCCTAACCTTTCCCTGCTCAACCTCCGCGCCCTCCTCCAGCTCCGGCAGCGCATCGGCTAGACTCTCTAGATTCGCAGCTAATTTCTTCGATGGGCGTCGTCGCTTTGTGGATTTGGAGATGCGTGCTGATTGGATGCGGGACACGAAGGAGGAGTGCTTGATGAGGCGCTTGTCGCGCTTGCTGGAGAGGAAGGAGTCTGTCACTGCGGCGTCGTCGCGGAAGACTTTTTGGGGGGCTTGCGGGTGGATTTGGCCTGTTACTCGTTGGTGGCGGAGGGTGCGCGCGGAGGGCTTTTTGAGACCTGGGGGTTGAGGAGCCTGTGTTTTGTCAGGGAGGTGTTTTGGAGAGTGTAGGGGAGGGGATGTACCATTTTGGGTTGTGGTTGGGGGGTTGAAGATGGTGGATTTGGGTGTGGAAATGAAGGTGTAGGTGAAGATACTGGAGAAACATTTTCGGTGAGGGTGCCTCACCGAGGTGGTGGGGCACACCGAGATACGGCGTGGAGGGGCAGTCAACGGCTTTGGTGATGGCCAATTTGACAGACGATCAGAATATGGGCAAAAGAAAGAATGAAATTATAACTGAAAGAAACACCAAGGAACAATTATTTAGTTCTTATGTCAGTTCGCGGTTTGTAACTCTTTTATGAATAGAAGTACTTGAACTGCTCAGGCTATCATTCTATAGTGGGGTTCAACTCAATATCTCCGTTCTAAGCTGATCCTCTTGTGACTTTAAACTTTTACTCTTTTCTCACATCTCACTCACACTCATGCAATAACAATGGAAGAAGTCGATAATCTTCGAAGAGAAATCGCAAAGCGAGAAGTCGAACTCGCAGCCGCAGAGTCACAAGCACGTGAATCTCAAGAAGCGTGGAAATGGCCACTCAATAACCACGAGTATGAGAGGTACAGTAGACAGATGATTGTACCCAACTTTGGTCTTCAAGGTCAGTTTCCGTTCAAATGCTCAAGAGAAAGGTGCTAATTGAAGAATAGGTCAACTACGCTTGAGAAACGCCAAGGTTCTGCTCGTTGGCGCTGGAGGTCTGGGATGTCCTGCTGCTGCATACCTCGCTGGCTCAGGGATTGGGACTATTGGCCTTGTTGATGGCGATGAAGTTGAGGTTTCGAATTTACATCGTCAAGTTGCGCATTCGACGGGTCGTGTTGGTATGAGCAAGGTTCAGAGTGCGATTACATATCTCAAAGAGTAAGACCCCAAACTCATCCAAGAAGCCTTAACTAACATGCGAAGTCTGAATCCGACGATAACTTATAATGCGCACAACACACACCTCACACCGCAGAACGCTGAGGACATTGTATCCGGATATGATTTAGTCCTTGATTGTACTGATCACCCAACATCTCGCTATCTCATCTCAGATATCTGCGTCCTTCTCTCAAAGCCTCTTGTCTCAGCATCTGCTTTCCAGACTTCAGGTCAACTGATTGTTCTGAATAACCCTCCTGGCAAAGGACCCTGCTATCGCTGCGTATTCCCTACGCCTCCTCCACCAGATAGCGTGGTTGGATGTGGTGAGGGTGGAATCGTTGGACCTATCGTTGGTACAATGGGTGTCTTACAGGCTTTGGAGGCCATTAAGTTGATTTCGAGAGGTGACCTCGAGATCCATGGAGAAGCCAAGACACCGATGCTGTTACTTTTCAGTGGCATGTCTGATACCCCTTTCCGATCTGT
This sequence comes from Fusarium pseudonygamai, assembly GCA_013186785.1. Taxonomy (NCBI): domain Eukaryota; kingdom Fungi; phylum Ascomycota; class Sordariomycetes; order Hypocreales; family Nectriaceae; genus Fusarium; species Fusarium pseudonygamai. The sequence goes on from JAAQRH010000110.1 coordinate 86,669, forward strand.
GAGGATGAGGGGTAGAAGGAAGACTTGTCTGGCTTGTGGTGATGAGAACAGACTGACTTTGAGTGAGTTGAAGAACTCAATGGACTATGTTCAGTTCTGTGGTGTCAAGCAGCCTGTTCAATTACTCCAGCCCGACGAGCGAGTCACAGCAAAGGAGTATGACGAGCTCTCCAAATCAGAGAACAAGGATATGCTGCTCGTGGATGTCCGAGAGAAGGAACATTTTGACCTCTGCAATATTTCAGGTTCGGTCAATATCCCTATCAGTCGCTTCATGAGCGCTCGCGGTGAAGCTACACCAGAAGGATGGCCAAGCGATTTGCCTCATTCGACCCCCATATATGTCGTCTGCCGAGTTGGCAACGATTCACAGATTGCGGCGCAGAAACTCAAGGACCTAGGATTAGGGAACAACGGAGACAGATTTATCGGCGATATTCTTGGTGGTATCAAATCTTGGAAAGACACTGTTGATCCATCTGTACCTTTTATATAGAGTGACACAAGAGATGCCAGCTAAAAGAGGAAATGGGGATAGTCGTATTGGATGAGAGATTTTATGATACATACATACAACATACAACGCCCGTGTTAACCCGAGCACACCAAGGGCAGGCCATTCCTGCCCATCAGCTGCGCCATTACAAATAACATTTTGCTCAAGTCAACAGAGACTCATGTGAGATATTTTTGCTTTTTCTTTCTTTTTGTTTACACAAAGTTGGCAGTCTTCTTTTTGTTGAATGCCTTTTGATCTTTTAGCCATTGGCGATATCCAGAAACGCTAGAGATCTTTTCGCCGTAGAAATCGGGAACTGTTTCGTAGTTAGCAACTTAACTCGATCGGCACTTGAAGCTAGCGAGATGAAAAACTTACCAGGGTTGCTGGCGCTCGAGTTGGTGGGGTCAACCCGATGCTTCTTGATGCGCTCAAAGAACTGAGCCTCCTTCTGCGTCATCTGCTTCTTCCACTGGCGGTTCAAGAGGTAAAAGACCTGGTTCCCAACACTTGGGCCGCTCAACCACCCAAGACCCGAGAACGCGAGCGTCATAAGTCCCAGC
>JAAQRH010000111.1:0-60235 GCA_013186785.1 Fusarium pseudonygamai
ATAAAGGTAAAATATATTAAAAAAAGTAAAAGTAATATAAACTATTTATTAATTAATCATTATATAAATATAATAAAAGTTATTTTAAAAATATTATTTTAAATTAATAAACTTACTTTTAATAAATAGCTTACTTTATATATATTTTATATATTTTAATTTAATTATTCTTATAAATAAATAGTAATACTTATTTATATATTTTTAAAATTAATTATTAAATTATTTAGCTTTTTAATTAAAAGTAAGATTTTAAGTAATTATATAAATAATAAGTATTTTACTTATATATATTTATTAATATCTTTTACCTTTATAGCCTGGAGGCTAAAGCCTCTTTTAAAACCTTAACCTTACCGCAGTTGCTAACCGAGAAGGCGTATATCATATGATACGCGTTGTTCTAATGCCCGGAGTCGGTCTGGGATCCCATTTTGCCGTCCGTGAGAAGCTCTTGAATGAACCAGTACTTGGTGCTAATCTTGTGCCCGCAGAAAAAGACCCGACCCTTGATAGTGAAGGGGAATTGGACTGCGTATTCATAGTCCCAGGTACCTGAGTCGGTCACGGAACCCATTTTCCCACCAGGGAGAAGTTCCTGAATGAACCAGTACTTATCAGACAGGCATTGGCCGTACAGGAACACCTTCCCGCCAATCGAGAAGGTGAATTGCACTGGGTATGAGCGTCCCCAAGAGCCTGTGTCAGTCTGGCGGCCCATTGCTGTAGCCATGATTGAGACTTGAATAAGGAATTGTTTAAATAGGTGGTTTGAAAGAGATCGTCCACAGAAAAGATTGAAAGTGATTGAGAGAACTCAGCGAGATATCGAAAGTTAAAATTGTCTCCCGAAGCTCTAGGTACAGTCTCTCTTATATACTTCTACGCGCACGACACTCATCGGCTCTTGGTTTGTTCTCGTAGTTCCCTCCTCGAAGCTACGGAATCCTTGTGACTGTAAACCTTTCTCTCTTCAGTCAGCTCGCCACGTCCTCGCCACTTTTCTGAGATTGTACAAGAGCTGATGCAGAGGAGAGCCTCGACCGGCCCAAAGCGCACTTTCCTACTGTAGAACGCCATAGTTGGTCTAGAAACAGAATCAATCAATAGTTTACTGCTAGGATGAACTTTCTAAAGAATTACATTTACATGCAGCCCACATAGCGGAAGATTATGCAGTTCCGAGAAGTATTGTCCTTTTCTGGAATTCGATGTTGTATCCGTTCCAGAAGTAATACAAACTAACACAATGAAATGCTGGCTACCAGAAGTCAATAACATCTGTCGTTGAAGTAGGCAATTGTCCAAGTGCCTCTGCCGTGCTATCAGCGTGCTATATGTGAGGGGTAACTACAATAGCCTTTAGACTATTGATTCTAAGTTAGGTTATTGATCCATTGTCTCAGCCTCTGCTGGTTGACCGCTCCTTCAGCCAGCCACATAATCTGATTCATCCAATTACGTAGCCTGTAGATAGCAGAAATGTGGCCCGGTATGTTCTATATACAAGAGTTCTCGACACGTGGCAGCTCTTTTCATAAACCTCATGACTTAGCCAGAGTTCCGTGATCTGCATCATATGTCAGTAAAAGCCCAAGCAGAAGGACTGGGGTCGTACTATCTGGACATTTATATTGGGAAAAATGTGTCACAGACGTTCTTTTGTCTTTCTCGTCTTCAACCTAAGCTTGAACTGCTTGCTGTTCCTTAATTAACCAGTCTGCGTGAGACTGTTATTGTTAGCGAACCTCCCAGACCTGGTGACAGCATCGTAGGTAGAAGTGACCAAAACTCAGGCCAGGTCATTTACAGACTAAGCACCCTGGGGAAAGAATCAAGATTAGTTTCTCCAATCATTCAGATGTCTTCCATGCAACTTCTTATGGTGTTACGCTTCCAACCCAGGCCCTTCGGCATGAACGTAAGGGACTCGGTCGTAGTCCAAGCGTTGAAATCTTCGTTCACTCTTGGAAATCTCGGCGCATCAGGCCGACCCCTACCGCGTCCGTGTTGCAACCACAGAGGATTCGGTATCTGAGTGATTCAAAGACGCCTGGATCTTCTAAGTCCGCCTTAAAGGTACGCAGGAATTCGTCTACAGGGAGTTGGCTGTCCGGCCGGTAGGATAGGCTTCATAAATAGAAACGAGCTCACTTTTAGACCTTACTCTTATCGAATAAGAACTCTACTCAAGCTTGCATCTGCTACGGCGGCTCTTAATCTTAGTGATTGAAAACTATATATGCTAGACAGGGAACGATGTTATTCAGATATGATCCTGACATGTCGGCATCTCTTACGGTAAAGATTAATGTTAATGACTGTTGAAAATTAACTTGCGCAGACTTGTCGAGTTTTATTTGCATTGAAACTTGACTTGCTGTGTGCAATGGCGAAGCAGTGCCTGCGAGTGTGAATGAGCCAACCTGGCATTGGGCTAGCGAGTGAGCGATCATAGGTAGAAATATGACACTTGAATTGTTCCGAATTGACTACGATTTTCGCCGGGTAACGAAGAACATACACAATTCTAATCGTTGGGCCACTAATAGCTTGGTGCTTGGGTCACCTCCAGGACCGCATAGTGCTGATACGATTGCAAGTCCCTTGTGGGATAAAACCCCTACCTCTACGTCTCTATTTTTAGAGTCAGTCAACATGCGGTTCAGACAGACTCGGCCGAAGATGGTTCATATTACAATAGCATATACCCTTTTCCCATCATGAGCAACATTGAAAATATCCATATGCTAATCTGTAATTAAATCGGCAGGGATAGAAAGGAATAACGCATATACACGAATTAAGAAAATCCGAAATTCGATAATACTCATCATAGTATTTGCACGTTTGCTAGATCTACCAACGCTTCTCTGCAATGTCAACGGTGTTAATATCGACACCATTAACAAACCAACGCTCTCCCTCGGTAATCTTCACATCGTTGCCACTCATCTGCCTCTTTCGCATGAGCCCATTGTCTGCGAAAGTCCAGTCCTCGAGTCCATAAGTCCTCCACCATTGCCCGGCTGCATCAGTCCATTCATACCAGAACTGCACCGCAATCTGTAGAGACTCGTTAGAATATGATTCTCTTCATATTAAACGCCCACGGGTAGACGACCGAAGTCACTGCACGTGATAAATTTGCCTTATTGTCAGTGAATGCAAAGAGCTCTTTTCGGAGCTTGTAGTTGGACTCCTTCTCCCACTTCTTTGTCAGGAATTCTTGGATCGCATCGCGACCCTGGAGGAAGTGGTCACGATTACGCCAGATGGAGTCGGGCGTGTACGCCAACTTAACCTTTGCAGGATCTCTGTACCCAGCGTAAGCGAGGGACCATTCGCATCCTGTGGCCTTAACTTACTGGCTGTTCCATCCGTCTTGCGCAGCCTTGACCTTGATTTGTGCCGTTTCGAGGGTGAAAGGGGGGCAAGGTGGCCTGGTCTCCTGGTTGCTCATCTTGAAGATGTTTCTGATTCTGCCTCCGACTTGATGTGCGTGACTTAATGCCTTTGCTTGAATGTGCTAATTGATGTATGCGAATCGACTGAGTAAACAAGTTTTGGACGAGCCGAGAAATATTTATATTAGTAGACTCGGTAGATCAAACGTCAGTCTAGTATTAATACCTCAGCTATCTCTCCGTCTTACTTATCGCCGCCGCCCACTGCCCCCACCTAGTCTATCCCACTTATCCCACGTAGCGGCTGGCCGGCCCTAGCCCTGAATCATGCTACGCCTTGTCGGAGATACGGGGTGTCCTTGGGAAGAATGAGAGCGCGAAATAAGTAGAGGTCACACAAAGGTAGTTTTATTACTAACTACAAGCCCTTCATTCCTCCCGTACTAATCATTACGCAGCTCGACTGTCCGGCATGATAATATTTCTGAAAATAGTAACGATATGGTCTAAAGCTGAATAATCCCTATAGGGCCGTATAAAGTTTCTTCTTGAAATGACAAATCCCTGACAGAGACTAAGATTGATACGTTTACACAAGGTGGCCATGCCCATCCTACTCGCTACTCCGATGTTTCACCAGCATCATCCTCTCCGATTCCTGGCCTTCTGGACCATGTGTTGCCAGCCCCGCCAATGCATTAGGCTGGATATCTGTATCTCGATTAAAACCTATCTCTATTCTTTGTTCTAATGTAGAGTATGCTGTATTCTGGTATTTACCTCCTCCAATGAACAAGGACACTTGCAACGCGGTTTACAGTGACGAAGGCTAGTTTCTGGACCATATATAGTATATTGATGACTTATCTTGACAACTCCCTTTACCTCTATGTTGGGGCTATCTCTGTGAATAACCTCAAGAAATGCCCACCCGCTGGAGCTAAACCATACTAAAGCGACAACAATCCGTACATCCACCAAGCTAATGAAGCGCTACCACAACAGATAAGCTATACATAACCTACTCTTAACAGTCTTGATTACTCCTTAGTGATGTTACAGACATTCTGGACATCCTTGAGCATGGCAGAGGAGTCAATTTCAAGATCCATCAGTAGGCCATTATAGAGGCTGAATATATAGCTATAGATAATAGAAAGCTGTTCTTAGTGTAGGATTACTAGACCTTCGCAGTCTTAATGATATTTCGGCACTACTTGCGTATACTTAGGTCTACTAGGCGGTTATACTCTTACTTCCTGTTAGTAATAGTATCAAGCTCTTTCTTATAAAGACATTAGATATTGCAGATATTTCTCGCGGCTAAGTGATTCCAGTAAGCGGCGATGTCGTCGGCCGCTCTGCCAAAGCTCCTGTCGGCTTTCGGAGATGGTGTCATCTTAAAGTCTGCAAAGATGCAAGCGCCGCATCAGATCCTACAGGGATAAAGTGGAAGACAAGGACTGCCATATAGGATAGGTAGATTTTTTTACTCACTCAGAGACAGAAAGCTAATTTCTACGCTCGTAAAGTATTGCCTCGAGAACTTCTTTCGACAATGTCTAATGGCTTACACAATAGTGCAGTCGTAAGGCTTACCATGTCGCCATTCGTGTCTGCGATAAATTCCTCGACCATGTGACTGGAGTCAGTGGGGCAAGGGTCCAACACCTCCGTTGGAGATGCCTGACATCGACACTAACCAGAAACAGAGATAATGCGGCGAGATAGCGGATCAGCGGCCACCAGTTTCTCGGATCCTTATACGACTCAAGTATGGGGCCGCGGAGAAAGCATCCTCGAAGGCATCGACTCGGAGAACATTCGGGACCATATCTTGGACCAAGTCAGAGCAAGGAAGCTGTTGTTCCCTTTCATCGATAACGTCAATTCATTGCGTATAGTGTACCATCATTGATGCTTCGCCCATGAGGGAGCGCACACAAATCCTCGGTCGCCTCGGCATGAATGAGACCATGCGTCGCAGCAAGAAGCAACTTGCGAGGGACTATAAAATACCAGGCATCATCCGTTTCTCCTACCTCTCATCAGAGCCTCTACCATCACAATCAATATAACAAATACCTGATACTCCTCGTCCCAGTCAACTACTCTTCCTCGCTACTCAACAAGCAGCAAACAATTATCACTCGATATCTTTTACATCCCTCACAATGTCTTGCGAAGCACGACTTGCAACTCTCGACGTATGTTCTCTCATCCCGTGGACAGACGCCGCAAGAAGACTCTAACTTTAGTTACTAGCCGCTCATCGCAGAGAGGGTTCCACCTCACTGTGCGGCGTTGTTCGAGGCCAAGCAGGCAAAAGGCCTAACTTTTGAGGCTATTGCCAAGCATCTTGGGCGCAGCGAAGTAGCATGCGCCGCACTGTTCTATGCTCAAACTACTGCTACGGATGAGGACATCAAGAAGCTCTCTCAGCTCCTCGATCTACCCCTGCCAATGCTAACCAGGGCTATGGCCGTTTTCCCTAACCGCGGTCACTCAGGCCCTATGCCTCCTGTTGAACCGCTTATCTACCGCCTATATGAAGTTGTCCAGAACTACGGCTATGCATACAAGGCTATTCTCAACGAGAAATTCGGTGATGGTATCATGAGCGCTATTCGTTTCGGCACCAAGGTCGAGAAAGATATTGACGAGGAGGGTAACCCCTGGGTTGTAATTACGATGCGAGGAAAATGGTAAGTCCCCGTATCAATGACGTTCTAGAAAGGGCTTGTGTCTAACTGCAACCTGTTAGGCTGCCTTCCAACCGATTCTAGGATGGAGGCGGGTGGAGTGGTCGCTTAGGATATGGTGGGTGGTGTGTCTGATCACACCATAGACTTTTCACATCGATCAATCCCAGACATGCTGCGGAAACGAGGAATCAAGGAGGATATGGATCATACTCTAGCAGGCTTTGATGTCATTGAAGCATTCTCGCACTTTACATTCGTTTAACTGTGCCTTTTGGAAGCAGCAGATCCAGCTTATTGTTAAGACGAAAGGCTGGGTTCTTAACCTGAATGCTAGTATTGCGCATTGAAGTATTAAATGCCACATAAGGTGGCCGATGGCTTGATCTCTGGACGGTCTTCATCATGAGTGACGATGAAATCATTGGTTGGACTGAGAAGGGTAGTAGACTTAGGCTCTAAGTATTTTATAACATGTAGACAGGGATGCTCACTCTTCAGAAGTCATAGGGCGTAGGAATAATCTGGCTGATAATAAGGTAGCGAAAGCCAAGATAAGATATTCGTTCTGGATGTCAACCGTGCTCAAGCTTGTAGGCCTTTTACATGACTAATGGCAATTGTAAAGTCGTCTCTATTTGTGAGGACTTCCAGTTGGTGAATTGAATCCAAAGCGCTGATGTCAGACAGGCAGGGCAGTGGCTCAGGCCGCCAAGCCATGACACGTCACTCAATGCATTGCACAGATGAAGCAGGGTTCAAATCTTTTAATTCTAAGCTGTCAATACTCGCGACTGGATGATCAAAACCCTATAAGATGCATACAAGTTACAACTCCAAGCTCGGAGTCTTTAATAATAAGCAGAAAACACTCAAAAGCATGATTCCACCGGTAGTTCAGAGACGGTATCTACAAGGTAAACCATCGGGTGTAGGGTGTATCTTGCATGTGAGATCCTGCTATCAGCTGCAGAGTGTAAATGTAAGAAATAAGATTAAAGAGCATCCATTGGGTTCTTAACAGATTACTTAAGTGTCGGATATATCTCATTACCAGATAAAAGGTAAAGAGACCAGGCTTCAAAGAAACTTTTCAGTATCAACAATCCCTACCCTGCCTTCAATTGTTATGCGTGTATCCGTTACAAATTTAGAGGCTTGAAAATACGCAGCTGAGTGGTCCACGACTCTCAGCTAACTAATTATCCCTGCTAGCGCAGTCAGCATGAATTTACGAGAGTCAACAAATCTGATACACAAATACTTCTTCACTTCCCCAACCTGGTGGCTTTAACACTCGTGATACTCATCAGTTAGAGAACCATTTTATTGAGCTCACATCAAAGCTTCCACTTTGACCTCGTCCTGAAAAATGTTCAGCAATGAGGATTCTGTTCGAGAAGAGAGCGAAGAAATTCGTACCGCTCGAAAAAGACTCGAGGCAAATTCTGATTGCCGCGAGGAACGGGTTCGCCAACTTCGAGAATTGACAGATTTATTGTTTGAGGATCATAACTTGGATGAAGCTATACAATGTCATCTTGAGGCAATTAAGCTGATACCTCAAAATCAAATTCAAGCCGATGACTTCATCGATCTGGCTACGCTCAACCACCGCCGATTCTCTCTCAGTTTCGGTTGTGAGGGTTCCGGGGTTTCGTACCTAGATGATGCCATCCAGGCCCAACGAGATGCCCTCAAACTGCTGCCAGAGGACCAGCAACAAGCCTGTGGCCTGAAAGACCTTGGAGACATGCTTTTCGTTCGGTATAAGATAAAACAAATTACATGGGAGATTGAGCAGTGTATCAGCACTGACGAGAAACTTACCGACATTTACCTAAGCTCACCTGCCGCATCCGAGGATCTCGAAGAGGCTATCAAGGTATCGGAAGACGCACTCGCTATAGTTGAAAATGGTTGCCCTGAGCGACATACATGGCTCTTACACCTAAGCATTTTGTATAAGTTGCTACATTACAGGGATGGAATGATGGACAGTCTTGAGAATGCAATTCAACTCGCCCAAGAAGCCTGTGAAATAATGCAAGATAGGAACACGGATGTTTCTGCTCATTTATCGGAACTTTTTGAGATTCGATACGTAATGATGAGAAATGATTCCGACATCAAGGAGGCCATCAACCTGGCGAGAGAGACCCTTTCAAACGCCACGCCCGAGAATCGACACGGGAGTCTGGGTGCCCTCGCCCGTGTGCTATTTCAGTCATACAAAGCGACCAAAACAGTCGAACATCTAGACGAAGCGATATCTGCAGCTATAACTGGCTCTGAGGAGGGGTTGAGAGGAGACAAGATTGGAATTACCGAAATTGCAATTTCTAATTTCCTCTACGATTTACTTTCAGAACGCTACGAGACAGCAGGAGATCTTTTGGATCTTGACAGGATGATCGACATGGCACGTTACAGAGTCAATTTAATGCTTCCCAAAGTCAATGAGAGACTCCAATGGGAAAGCTTGCTTAATGCCTGGTGGCGCTACAAGATTGGTTTTGGTGCCCACTCCTCTGACATAAAGCGGGCAAGAGAACACCCGGCAAACATTCATATCTATGGCGCTAGCAAGATTACAAGCTTGGATGAGCTTGCTCGCCCACTGAATCTACGATATCTCAAAACAGACGAGCCAGAAGACATTGTTGAGGCTGTCAATATCATGAGAAGGCTTGTCAAACTTTCGAAGAACCCATCCTATCTCCTCAGGCTGGGGTTGTATCTCTTGAGGCTTTACGAGGAGAAAAAAGACCCAATTGCTGCTGATGAGGTATTGTGGGTGTCAAAACAGCTGGGATTACACCCAGATGACTGGGAGTATTCTGCCGGACAACCTCAACATTGGTATCTCAATTACCAGGCCCGTGAGCTTTCGCTCCGCTATGAGATTACCGGTGACCTGAGCCACCTCGAAAAGGCAATAATTCTTGGAAATAAAGTGCTTGAGATGCCTGATATCGACACAAGCGGTCGAGCCACCACTTTGTATAACTTGGGGTCAACAACCTACCAGATGTTTTGCACCACTCAACTCCAATCTGATCTGGACAAGGCCGTTGATCATTGCAAGAGAGCATTTGAATTGATGTTGGAAAATGATGCCAATCGACCACATTGCCTTGCCCGACATTCACGTTGTCTTTTACAGCAATACAAGTTTACCTTGAACTTGACAGATCTGGATGAAGCAATTCGCATAGGGCAACAGGCTGTGGTGGCCTCCCGCGATACATCCTATATGCAAGAGAGAATCTTTGACGGCCTAGCAGCTGCTTTGTACGAGCGGTTCCTCTCGGCTAACAACCGCAACGACCTTGACGAAGCGATTGTATTAGGTCGTCAAGCAGTTGACCTGAAGCTAGAGGATCCAATGAATGGCTGCCTTTATTTCCTTAGTCTGGCAGCAATGCTATGTGACTTGCATACATTGACTGAAGGGAAAGAGTCTCTAGATAATTTGGGAGAGGCTTTGCAGTTAGTTCATCTGGTACGTGAGAATACCTTGATGCATGAAAGGCAGCATCCCGATCTCGCGCGCATCATTTGCCGCTGTCCACCGACGCTCTTCCTCTACCTTCCATTAGCATCTGAAGACGATATTCAAATCCATAGTCAACATTTTCGTGACATTCTTACGGAGACCAGGCATATGTCTTGTTCCATCATAGCACAGCATACAACCGACCTTGTGTTAGCCTTGAGCTGCTACTTCACCTATGGAATACCGACTGACATCGATGAACCCGTCAAACTGGCACAAGATGCCATCGCTATGTCACAGGGTGAAGATCAATCAAAAGACCTGGCCTGGTACTTCTGTGGCCTGGGCATCGCACTGAGAGGACGCTTCGGCGCCACAAGAAACCCAAAGGATCTTATTGAGGCTATCTCACTTGGCCAGCGCGCAGTGGACATGACTTCGGAAGATGATCCTCGTCGGGCCTTTTATCTTATCATATATGCAACAGCGCTTCATTGCCGTTACTCGCATACTAGCAGACTGGCAGATCTATCCTCATCCATTGAAATTGGTCTCGAGGCTTGGTATCTATCATCTTGTGGAACTGTGACCGGTGACTACCACAATCAAATGCTTTGTGCTGGCAATGTTGCAAAGTTCTTGCAGGATAGATATCTCCTTGAAGGTCAAGCCTTTGATCTTGAGCGAGCTATGGAGTTTCAACATATTGTTGAGGAGCGAAGGCTGATTCTCGGTAGAGGCGAGCCCTCTAGCTTTTTTGTCAAACACAAGGGTACCATAAATACCGGTGCCGCACCCCATACCCCAAGGACGCAGAGAAAAGGCTTTTCGCTGTATGGTGTTCCCAATAGTTCATGCCTGGCGTACAACTTGTCATTCAAGCTATTCCAGCATTACAGGAAGTTCCAAAGCAAATTACTTCTCTCCGACGTGGTATTTATTTGTCAAGTTTCGGTCAACTCTACCTCGGCCCGACACAAGGAAATGCCAACATATCAGCAGCTCCTGGGAAGTCTTTTAGCCACCCGCTACGAAGAAAGCAAGCTTCCAGGTGTGACTGATCAAGAACAAAGAGCTACACCGAACCTTGTGGAGGACCTCAATAGTGCTGTTAAATCACTCCAACAGGTCATTGACATAGCATCTGAAGCAGACCCAGCATGGAATTCAGCAGTGCTTCTTTTAGGACCTCTATACAGCGACAAGTATGCTATTTCTGGCGACATAGGAGACTTAAAAATGAGTCTGGCTGTTCTCCGTGAGGCTACAAGAGCTATAAGAGAAGATGATAGCAGATACCTAAATCTTCTTCGGCTGCAGGGATCGACTACAATGAAAAGCTTTGCAATATTCAACAGGCAGGAAGAAATTGACTTGGCTAAGCAGATCTTCTGGCAAGCTCTTAGGATTATGGATGAAAGTTGCCCATCAAGACCAGCATCTCTAGTGGATTTGGCTGAGGTATATCAAGCGGAGTACCGCAGCATCAGGAGCAAACAAAGCCTAGATATCTCTCTGGAGCTTTATAATGGAGCAGCAGGCATAATAGGAGACTCCAGTGACAGTATTGGATCTCAGGACCTCTTGACTCGGATCTTTACTGGTCGTGCATTATCTTATCTTGAAAGGTACAAGACGACAAGAATTCCAACATATCTCGAAAAGTCTATCGAGAACATCAAGCAGGTCTTGACGCCTCTGGCTACCAATAGTGTACTCAAAATCAACCCTCTCGTTACCCTCGCAAACGCCTACATTGCAGGCTACACTACAACACAGGATATTTCATACTTGGCATCGACAGATCAACTCCTCAAGGAGGCGAGCGATATCGCAACATCTGCCATATCTGTGGATGACGCATCCCGTGTTACATGGCTTGTTATTATCGGAGAAAGTTACAAGAGTAGGTATCATGCGGCCAAGCTCGATTCCGATTTAGATCAGGCAGTACAGTTCCTTCACGAAGCTTTCGAGGTGGCATCTCTCAACGCAACTAGGGATCTTTCAAGACTCGCATCGATTGCAAAAAGCCTGACCTCTGCATTGAAAATGAAGAAAGACTGGAACAATGCATATCTCGTCATTAAACAAGTGGTACCTTTGATCGCCGCGACCACGCCACGCTTTCTGGATATTTCTGAGAGCCAGTTTTTACTGTCCAAGTACTCAACGCTAGCATCTGAGGGTGCAGCCCTTGCCATGAGTGCAGGATGTGAGCCTATGGAGGCCATTCAACTGTTAGAAGCAGGCCGTGGCGTGGCCATGTTGGCCTTGAACGAACTCCGTCTTGACTTGACCTCAGCTGCAGCTCTAGGTGCCGAGCATCGCGAAAGGCTTTCAGTTTTCCAACAGGAGCTTGAAAATACATCGCCCTCTTCAACTTTGAATGTTGAAAATGACACCCATGAAGGAGAAGGAATTCTGAAGCAATCTGCTCGACGGATACAAGTCGGCCGAGAACTCAACGAGTTTGTTCATAACCTGCACGCCCTCAATCACCAGATGGCTTTTTCAGAAACTGTAAGAAGTGCCCATCTAGCCCAGGCATCTTTGGGTGGCCCTATTATTGTCATAAATGTGCACTATCGCTGTGATGCGTTTTTGATCAGAGGGGCCATGACACAAGCCTTGACCTTACCGAAGCTATCGATGCAGGCAGTACAAGACAGGGTTGATGATGGTAACTTTACAAGTCTGTCTGTGCTTGAGTGGCTCTGGGATACCATTGTTAGTCCAGTGCTCGAGGCTCTTGGATATACTGGCCCGCCTTCTCGGGATGATTCGTGGCCACGTATCTGGTGGATTCTTACGGGGTCTTTGAGCAAATTCCCACTGCATGCTGCGGGCCGTCACTTGGAAGAGAATTCTTTCAATAGTACTATTGATAGAGTCATATCTTCCTACAGCCCATCTATTAGAGCTCTGGTAGAGACTGTCAATCGAGGGGAGAACACAGGACGCAACCAGCCTCAGCAGGCTCAGCAGGCTCAGCAGGCTTTGATTGTTTCAATGGAGCACACACCAGATACTGCAGCAAGTCTCCCAAACGCAGTCGCAGAAGCCCAAGCTGTTGAAGAGGCCTGTGGCAAAGTGTCAATCAGAACAATTTGTCCAGATCGATGCACCAAAGATTTCGTTCTCGCACATTTGCCCAGTTCTGATATCTTTCACTTCGCTGGGCACGGTTACACTGACAATTCTGATCCATCAAAAAGCCACCTACGCCTTGAAGACTGGAAGACCAACCCGCTCACAGTTTCAGACTTGATTGCAATAAACCTTCGCAAGCAGAAGCCGTTTCTTGCCTATCTTGGAGCTTGTGGCACGGGCGAGATACAAGATGCCAGGCATCTTGATGAAAGCGTGCATTTAATCAGTGGCTGTCAACTAGCTGGTTTTCGGCACGTAATTGGAACACTATGCAGGGTAAATGACAAAACCTGTGTAGACGTTGCAGTCCTCACGTATGAGGTGATCTGTCGAAAGGGACTCACGGATGCTTCAGTAAGTGAAGGGTTACATCACGCCGTTCGTGAGTTACGAGATCGTTGGCGACATGACTATAAGCAACAGTTGTGGAAAGAGAACACCTCACACTTTAAACGCGATGAAAGTCGCGATGCAGGCATGTGGAGTACGGGACAAAGATTGGGTGATGGATTGAGAGATATCGTTCCATATGATTCGGATGATGATGCTTCTGGAAATACTCCTTTACAATGGGCTCCATATGTGCATTACGGTTGTTAGATGTAGTGCTATATACTATATTATAATCTTAAACTCAGAGACATCTAGTTCAAGTCCTTCCACTGGGGCGGCCTAATATGTCTTGGTCAAATCCGGCGTCTGAAAGCCTCGAGGTAAGGGCGCCCGTCCTATTAGATAATAAAAGTATCGATCTACAACAATCTGGCATGAAAACAAGGCAACTGGTTCGCCATATAGGCCGCTGAAGATGATTTCTTCTTACCCCGCTTTGAGGCCTACAACCTGAAGCATAACTATTGGTGTGGCGCTGCATTAGACATGGACGAAAATGGACTTGGCTGCATATTTTCATCCCGCCATGCCGAAAAAAACACCAGGTTGTGGTAGCCCAGCCCTCTGCATTTATCCCTGGCATGTGATTTATGAGACATAAGGACTATTCAAAGCATTTCTTTGCGCCTTAAGCGGTTAAGTCGGTAAAGATTTAGTAATTCTGCAATACTCCCTTTTCGTTTTAAGATACAGCACCAGAAGCGCACATAAGCCACAGACACGTCACACAGTTTTTAGCAGCCAATGAGATTTTCACACATCATGAAGGCCTACTTCTGTCTGCTACATGCTTACGAATAATTAGATAAGCCCAAAGGATAGCAAACCGCAACACACCATTACAGAAAAGACCACTGTAACCGGGCGAGCGCTGATGAAACTGTAAAGTGAATATATGCTCATATCACTGTCCTTACATGTAGTCCCCTGATTCTAATAAAATGAATTGACATGAGTTTATCTTCCCCCAGTTCACAAACCTTAACCCTTTTTAATACAGTAAGCACTTCATCAGATCTGCAACATGTCATTTGGGGTCGGCGTTGGAGATGTTGTCGTTACTGGCAAAGGAATTTGGAAAGTCACCACTCTCCTCCATGGGGAGGCAGTTGATGAGTTTGGGCGTTTTGAAAGAGTACGCTACGATCTCGAGAAGCTGAGCAGATTCATTGCTTCTTCCTCTTCCGACGCACAACATAGGAATCTGTTTCGACGAGAATCTAGAGAAATCGAACGACTGCTGAGTGAGTTTCGTAAGAAGATTAGAAAACTCCGCCCTTTTCTAGGTCGACATCGCGAAAATAATCTACGAGGCTGTCTTTACAAAGTCAAGTGGCCTCTCCACTCAAGGAAGCTTGAACAAATTCGGCAGGACCTCCTGTCTCAGTTGAACTACATTACCATAAAGCAGCAATTATTTCCACAGTTAGTTATGTCCCGAATCTTACCTAACTATTGTTTCAAGGGCTCACGTCCATGTTATTAGCTCTGCTACAAAGCCATTTATGGAACATTTCTTTATGAGGAATAGTTTTGATCTTGAGGACCCATTTGGTGTCTATCGTCGGTTTGACTTCTTTTCTGCTGCATCCTGGGAGGTAGGGACCACCTCACTGTTAGTAACGTATAAATGACTCTGCTACCTAGGCACTACATGAAATCCTTCTGCGAATGTTCCCTCTAGGTCATCATGGACACGAGATTATCCAGAGCCACCGCTATCTTTTACACCGAAGTCAGTCCTTTTCTGAGATCTTGTGCAATAGTCCTGGAATCAGGCCTATTCAGGAAGTTATCAAGTGTCGAGAGCTCGTTTTAATGAGTGCCATCTTTCCAAAATTGGAAAGTTACGACATAGAGTGTCCGACATGCCACCACGAGAGAGTTGCGAACTTCCATGGTCAAGCCTTAGAGTGGTACGTTGAGCCAGTGCAGACACGCCAAGGACTGATAATCTAATGTAGCACCAGTCCCAACAGGAGGTGTGGTTTGTGGCTTCGCTTTCATGACTCATATAGCGGTGAACCCGATCCACTCACTCAAATAGCTCTTGACAACATAAAGTCAAGTGGGAGGGCGGCGTTCACGTTTCGCTTTCTAGGGCCAAGGGACCAAGCGAAAACCTTGAGGGAATTGGTCCGCGACAGAATCACACAAATTGGTCCCATTCCGCCAAGGCAATCAAGGTCAAGAAGACCCAAGATAAGGCACTTTCGAAGAGTAACACTTTGTACTTCACAATGGCCTGAGTTTTCTCAGACCAGGGCAAGAGAGGCGGTCAGGAGCCAGTTGAGACAAACCACAAAAGGTCTCCAGCGCATGAAACATGTTCTCGACTCTGAGGACCTTCCATTTGCGAAGGTCGCGGCATTTTTCAACAGCCGTATAGTGGATGGCCGACGGAATCAAGCTTTGTCAAGATTTATTACTTCATCGCTTCGAGCGTTGGCCGATTTCACGTGCCCCGCTCTTTGGTCGCCAGACGTTATATGGTTGCTGGAGGACTTTACCTCTCGCGTGGAAGCCGGCGCATTTGGCCTCGTTACGGAATATTTAGAAGCTAGGTGCTTTCTCTGGGTCCTTTGGGAGGTATTGCAGCTTGAGGAGAAAATTCTTTTATCTTGTGCAAAGTTGCTACGTGGACTTACCCAGAGCATCATACGAGGCGAGAGACACCCCTGGCTGTTAAGCTTTTCACCTTACCGCACATAGCTCTTATAGTGCCTTGGAAACTCACATTTGATCTGGCCGACGACATCATGGAATGGTTGAGTGAAAGACGGCCACTCTACCTCCCTACCGCTGTCCAACAACTAATCATGAGATCCGGAAACATCTCGCTCCATTATTACCTCCATGGCGAGCTATCGACCTATGTTCCAGCCTACCGAACTGCGCATGAACGGCTTATACTAATGGATCGGTCGTGTCTAAATTGGATGGAAGAAGCATTGCAGTCAGGAGGAGAGACTGTTTGCACAGAGCTCACCCGAGTCCAACTTCAGTCTTTAGTAGAAGGAGGATGTATCTAGATAGTGCATACAGATATTGAAGTTTTCTACGTCTGCAAGGACATTGTGAGTGTATGGTCGGGCCCACGAGATGCAGAATGAAACAAGTCGGGGAACGATATACCAAATGCATATAAGGCGCATGCTGCGTGAAAGACTTTGATCACTCTACTGATGTCTCAAAGATACAACGACTTGACGTTTGATTTAAAACACAACGCTTTTGTACTCACACAACATCTGGTCAAGTATCATCTTTGTTCTGTGCAGAACAGAAACACCAGCGGAACAGTTCAGCGTCGCCCAATCATCGCTTGAATTCTGTTCAAACTCTAGAACGGGACGACCTATGAGGCCCATCCTCAATCTTCTTTTCAGCCATCAGTCTGATTTCTCAAAGTAGACCTGAACGGACTGTGGCCCTCCATTAACGTACTATCTATGTCTGAAGTAGGCTGGGTGATGTATGCTGTTCTGAGCGGTATAACCCCCCCCCCCTCTAAAGAGATTTCTGCGACGGCTATGAGGATGAATATCAGGTGGGAAACTAGCCAGGAAGGTCTAGCATACTATCATCATGCCAGCAGCCGTCGATACGATGAATGGACCACTGAACCTACTTTATTTAACTTAGTTAAAGAGCCTTACCTATAAGAAACAGAGCCATTGATTCCGCACACCACGATCGACTTGAAAAGCTCTGGACATTCTGGTCACGAATGGAGCTCATACCAGAAAGATTGAAAGCAATTGGTTACCTGGCCATCGTTCCCGCGTAGATTCGCTGGCTACATGGAGCCTGGAATGCTCTGATTACGGCTTATCCCAACGGTACGCAGAAGAGAGATGCTTATACCGAAAAACAAGGACTGGCTCATCCATCTAAATGTGGCGGCCATCCCTAGGTTCTCTATGCCGAAATAAGCTCTCAGCCACAAGTCTCAACTGCAAGTAAGTAACACTTCTAGCTTACAACTTGGACATTATGTGCAGAACTTGGTAAAATGGCCTTTCATAAGGACGAGGATGAGTTTGATTTAGTGTTCCTCCTTACCCTGGATCAAGATTTCAACACACAGTTGTATCGGGCATCTGGATCGTTCTCGTGTCGCAACTCCTGACATACCTCCAGGTTAAGGCGGCGGTGGATTCACGGGAGCTGCATTACTTGCTGGAGAGTTAAATGCACTGCTGACTTAAGGCCGTGCATGTTGACCTGTAGATTATCAGAGAGCTATTGTCAGCGGCTGAAACGTAATTAGTTTCTAATTCACAATCTAGCTAGCGTCATTTAGCTAGCTATATCTTAGGCGTCGTGGCCGCTTTCACGCCTTTTAAAGGAAGTGCTTCAAATACTAGCCTCTGTGAACGTTATATAGTTTACTAATATGACTGACGGGAGCAATATATTGCATTTTTGTATATCAGCCGACGACTGGGATTCCGCAGCGGATTTGACAGAAGTGATATTAGCGATCGCCGCCAAGTGACGGAGTTCCATATTGCGAACTCCGGGCTGCGGGACTCAATACAATCATTACCGAAGTGCGGAGCACAGGCTGGTAAGTTCCGAATAATGTGTTATCAAGTGGTTACTGCCGAGGGTCGGAATACACAGCGTCGCATTTCCTGACCCCATACCACCAGAGCTCGCACTTCAACATAGATTGGTTCGCCTTTGCGGTGACCCGAGGCTAGTAGATTCCATATCTCTGAATTGAGAGAATAAGTCTGGCTTGAAGGTTGCACATTCAGTTTCTGTTGGGCTTCGCAGGTCATTTGCCTGGGAGAAATGGAAAACAGCTTCTCTCTTCCGGAATAAGCTCACAGCCTATAACTTAGACATAGATACCACGATGACTGACTAATGGCTACAACATAAAAATGATATGATAAGAGAAATGGAAATCAGGGCTCGATCAAAGACTCGCATCCGTCGCCATGTGGCTCAACTGTCTGATTTCAAATACCGGGTGTCAGCACTCCCCAGATGCGGGCCTTCTGCCTTTAACATAAACTCGCACCATTGACCACCGTCCAAATCGCATAAGCTATACTCCGGTCAATCATATAGCTAACAATACACATACATGTCTGGCGCGTAGGTCTTTCTGACCAGTTACAGAGGGTTTCCAGCTTTACGCAATTATCCAAGGCACGGAATTTATAGCCAAAGAATTCCGGATTTTCGTTCCACTTGGTCGATCATATTAGACCAGGTCGCTCACTACTTCAGCACTGCCGTCAATAACTTACGCTGTGGAGCCGGAGAAGATGGATGGTCTTAATGAATAAGAGATAATCAGCTTCTCAATAACCTGGTTTAGAATCAGGTATTAGGTACCTCCATCTCCTGCGTTACGCAGAAAAGTACCTGTCCGTAAATGATCGCAGCAAGTTAAAATTACAACCTCAAGAACTGTCTGTCTTTTGACAGGAAAGCAAGATAACCTTCTCTATATACGACCATACTAAATGCGTCTTGCACAGCACTTAATGAAATCATATATTAAACCTGGCAAAAGTAACGAATTCTATATGTCTATGTATAGATAGAGATTATGAATCTTCATCTCTAGCACTCATTAGTCCTTATCCAACTTGCCTCCCATTCTTGGAACCACGGAATGATCTGGTCATCTGCATAGTCCCACGTTTCGGGTAGCTGGTGCCCGGCAGGGACACGGACGCGATAGTTCCCTGGTGCCATATGGTAGAACCCTTGTGGCTGTTGCTCGCGATCCATCTTGGCTATCTCGACATAAGTCCAACGGTCTAATCGGTCGCACAAGAATCTTTCCCAATCTTTGCAGCCATGACCAACTTCGCCATTTGCGTGGGCGTAACGGAGTGCATAGGAAACAGGCCCGGGCTGCATGGTGACAGATAAGAACCGACCAGTATCCATCATCTTCCATACCACAGAAAAGACGCTCCCTTCGAGGACATAGTCAGGAGTGTAGGTCCCCGGTGGTTCATTTCCAAGTTTGATGATAAGAGAGCTTGGTCCACCGATTTGACGACATTCCTTGCGAGAAATGAGTTGAGTTGTCAAATCAGGCCAGAGCATATCCCTTGTCGTCCAACCCCGTTTGGCCCGGTGACGGAGTGATTTACCAAGGGCATTGTCGAAGGGTCTGAGAGGGTAGAATCTGTGGAATACCACGGTAGGAATCGGAAGTAGGCAGTATGCTTTATTCCAGGATATAACATTCAGATCAGCTGTCGTGAGAGCCTTGTTGACGATTTCCACGACTGGAGAATCGGTCGTAGCGATGATGACAATATATAGATCCGGCGTATTGTCACGACGAAATATTGTTTCTTCCGCATAGGGTCTATATCCTTCATGTTCAAGTAGATACTTGATAAAACGCTGGTATTTCGGCCCCCGTTCAATGTATACAAGCAGCGAGCTGACTTCCCAACGGTTGAATTCGAAGAAGTTTCGGACGAAATCTCCTGCAATGAGCCCATCATGCTTGCCAAGTTCTTTTCGGAAGCGCATTGGGTCGTTGACAAAAGGTTGCAATTGCCTCGTGATATTGAGCAAACATGGCGAATCCGTCATGTAGTCGACTAACCATCGCAGAGATCGGCATGATGCATGTAAGGAGTATATATCTGCGATGCCTAGATGAGAAAGAATTGTATCTACTATGGTAGAGTTTAGGCTGTGTGACTTATCACTTAGCAACTCCATAAGCCTTGAGGCAGGTCTTGCGAAGGAGGCCATCATACCGGGATGTGCGTGTGTTTGTATTGTTTTGTTGGAGAATTGGAGAAATCCAGAGTAGGTGCAATAGCGGGGTAATAGATAGTCGGTATAATTGTTATTCCGTTTACTGGTAGTAGATAAGATTGTACATGGTACAGGTTATTTATAAAATCTTAACCTTGATAAGATTTCATACACGTCACGTCAGCGCGAGATATGAGCTATCAGTTGTGGGGTCTATCAACTCAAAATACCACTCTTATCATAGTATGACCCCATCCATCACGAAGAACTCGAAAGCACCTCGGGCCAGGTTTCCTTTTCGCCCACGACCATGGCATAAGACACTTCCGCGTAATGTTCTGCTGCCAAGCATAGTTCAGGAGCAAGTTGGCGATACACATACGCCAGGTTATGGAATGCCCATGGCACAGCGTCATTCGCCACTCCCCATCGTTCAACTTTGAGTCGCGGCTGATCCGTAATGTCATTGGGCGGACATGCAACGATGCTGTGTCCCAGAGCCTCGAGACCATTGAGGATCATCTTGGCCGCGATATTCAGCTGGTTATTCTCCAGCAGGTGGGCGCCGAAGGCGAAGTAGGGTTCCCAGAGTTCTAGTCGAATGGCGCAGTCGCCGTTTCTCGGGTAGGTTTTCTCGAGAGCCTTCATGAGCCGACTTGCCTTGGCTCCGCTGTCTGAGCCAGGGTGATCAAGAAGCCTGTGGAGGTCGTCGGTAAGCACCTTGCGTCTCTGCAAGACGGACCTAGACGTGGCTTTCTTAAGCAAACACAGCTCGCAGTCGCACGTGAATCCCCAGTGGTTCAATCCCTTTTGGGTCTCTTGGTAAGTTTCGAAGCGCACAGGAGGCCGATAGCAGAAAAAGAGTTCAGTGTCAGCAGGGAGGTCCCTCGTCGCGCGCACGATTTGCATGTCTCCGATGAAGGAGCGTCGACAGTTGCCCACACAGGAATGGTTGATACGAGAAGCGAGGAGCCAAATGCCGGAGGTTGTGTGCTTGAAGTGTTTGTCGCCTGTCATATCTCCGCTGCTGGATGTTGCCCGGAGGAATGACTCTCGGCTCGTTCTCGGAGCACCAAAGCAATTAAGGGAGGTAATCCTTTCTACCAGGAATCTGAGTCCCAGTTAGCAGCCTAGCTCAACTAGCTTACCAGCTAAGATTACAGAAGACAACTCACGAATCGACTACAGGAGTTCCGTCAGTCTCCGAGACCGTAGCCTTTTGGTAATCGGCATGGTGCAGGTCTCCAAACTCGGCGACCAACGACGAATTGTGGAACAGTTTCTGTACGATTAGGGTCAAGAGACGAGCTTGGCCACCCATTACCATCCTCTTGGTGGCAAGATTCATCAGGATTTTGATCTGTTTTGTGGACTTTTCGTCGCCGGCAAAGCTGTAGGAGAATGCCTTTTCGCAGAGTAAAAGCTCCCCCGCCGAGACGGCCTTGGTGGTGAAGAGTCCTTTGCCCCGGCGAGGCGACTCGCGAATCTCTACAGGAGCTGAGAAGGTAGCACAGTCGATCAAGGGAGGTGTCTTCTCCGCCTGTTTATACATTTCCTTGAATTGGTACTCGCCTGTTCGCTGTTCGTTGAGCCGCTGGTTGAGCCGATCTTTCTCGGAGCTGGCTTCCTTGTTTTCAGGGAACGACTGTATAAGCTTTTCCAGCACCTCGAGACTCTGCTGATAGTCTCCGAGTTCATACAATGCTCGAGCCTTGCGGAAGAGACATTTTTCGGATGGCATTACAGGATTGGTTGCTTTCTCGGCATCCAACAAGGCCTGCTTCGGTCGGTCCATGTTCAGGTTTGCAAGTGAGCGGTTGAGGAAAGCAAGTTGTCTCTCTTCAAGATTCTGGCTCGCTTGAATAGCTGATGAGTACCTGGGAGGCTGTCAGTTTCACGCTTGACCTGATCTTCAGAGTCAGACAAGCCGAATTGAGAAACATACAGTCGCAGTGCTTCAGCCCATTTGTTTCCTTGTACAGCGTGATTCCCTTGCTTCCGAATGTCTGTGCTGTTCTCGCTTGAGATCACCCTCGATGGCCTCCAGTGCGAGGGAATGCGGTCGTCAGCTCCATCCAGCTGGATAATATCACTAGGATGGTCGACTCTAAGCGAGTATGTACCATCCGTAGCGCATTTGAAGAAGGGCTCTTTGACGATGCAGACCATGTTCGGGGAGAGGATCTCAGTGGCAGGGACGACGGTCTCTTCAGGTTGGTGATAGAGCTGGAGCAGCACAGCAATTCCCTTCTCATCCTCTACAATGGCCATTACAGCCGTCATGCGGTCCGGGGGCGTGAGGACGCGCAGCACGATCTTCTTCCCTCGATGATGGGTTTCGAGTCTCATGTCAGAGATCATGATAGATTCCAGGTCATTGGCGGAATGAATACATGGTGGGTAAGGCGCTGGGACCTGGGTTGTAGCGATTGTGTTTTCGTCCAGTCGAGGGCCATATGAGGCGGCCATGAGCTTCATCAAGAAGGACGAGACGAGTTGTTGAGCGGGTGGGTGATCTCGCACAGTCTGACCCTTTCTTCGGGCGGCTCGCTCTGCAGCGCCCTGAAGTTGCTTCAGATAGCCGATGTACTTGCTCTCGTTTGAGACGTCTTTGATATCCATATTGTGATTGAGAGTTTAATGATTAGCGTTGCGTTAGACTTGAAATGGTAATTAAGAGTACAGCTTGAGGTTTACGTTCTGAGCTACGTCTTAAATAATAATATGGCGGGTCGCAGGTCAAAACAGCAGACAGCCAAAAATGCCACGTCAGGCCACCGCAATGGTTGGCCTCCCGCAGGTGACCGCATATTTGTGACCAATCTTGTGTGGCCAATGCTGTCCATACATTGGCCAACAGAGTAAGTGAAGAAGCCCCAACCATCTTTCATTTTTCCTGTACCTCCCCATATACAAAAAGCATAGAAAGGAGAAAGAACGAAAAAGATTCTTAAACAACCATTCACTAAGCACGTATAGCTTCCATGCTAAATCTCGCCCTAGAGATCGCCAGCAGGCCATCGACGACGTGCACGACGAAGTGCACCAGTATAGAACTACTGGCGGTAGACGTGAGTGGGGTGATAACGGCGGGGGCTGGCGCTGCACAGGGGTTGTCACTTTCGCTGGGTTGCAGCTCAGTACTGGGCCGCGCCAGACTCGCCCGACTTTGTTTGCCCTAATTGCTGGTCCGACCCCGGTTCAATCACCAAGTGAACTTGAACTGACGACCGAGCCGAGCTTGGTGTCAGCGCGTAAGCGCCTCGCCCGTCTTCTTATCTCGACAGGCTGTGGCCGAATGACAGATGCATTGTCTTAAGAATTACTTTATTCTAACCGGTCTTTTGCTACCTTGTGCCTTAATACTCCCTAACCGTGATTTGACCTTTCCTCCTCAGTAATAATAATAGTGGTAAGTGACTGACCTAACGTCCTTGTGTATTTGGGGTCAGCAGGCTTATTGGGTAAGTCTGCCAGTCATGAGCTGGACCTCAACGACCTAATATGCCCTCTAGACCTCACAATCGACAACACTGAGTAGCTAGAAGCTGTCCATAGTTCTTGCTTTCTTACAGAAGGTTCGGGAATTAATACTACCAGAAAGCGAGTCACTGGAACAACAGCATGTCTGTAAAGTGGCTTTTTAATAAATTAGTATTATATAACTATACCTAGCAGAGTGAACTCGCCCCTTCTCCATGGTCCAACCCCACAATACATAAAATGCGCCCATCCTTGTGACGAGACCCATTGGGATCGGCAACTTGTGACTCCGAGAGATCCTAGTTAGCAGAACTGTCACATAAGCAGCCATTGGAGGGGATTAACAGTACTAAAAATGCGAAACCCCTGTATCACGGCTAAGCCGTGTCTTAAAGCGCCACGCCCTAAGCCTAATTCCGCACAGACGGTTACGCTCATATTCCCAGATCCTTGGGTTCAGTCTTGTTACAATTACGCAAAGTGTGATAACGCCCGCTCCTGGTCGGTAAGTCGGTAAATATACTACCTTGTATGGTCGCAGTTTGAGCGATCCATCTCATCAAGTCGTCCTCTACAGTAATCTACCAGCCTAATACCTATTTTAAGCAATTTAGTGCCCCGCATCTCGGTTAATCAAAGTGGAAATAAAAAACGGCCCGCAGATAGGATCGCCAGCGAATATTGGTTTAGTTAGATCGTTTATTTTTTCTCCCCAGAAACTGGCTGCTGGGTTCCTTGGCATGTACCGGTGGGGAACCCCATGATCTCAGATCGATCACTAATCGCGGATCTAAAACAGATCTAGGCACGTTTCAGATTCGACAAATCGGGGATCAAACCCGAGCTTTGAACGCTGCCGCGTCTGTAATGACGGCACACGGTACATCTCCTGGACCAGTCATTCGCTGTAATCGGTCCAACATCGGAATCACATACGGGACACGTCTCAATCTCCGAACCATCCATGCTGACCGCCACCCAAGATCTAAATGCTTACTTAGAACCCCAGACCAGATTCCATCGATACCACTAAATAAACCCCAGTAAGTTTCATTTCCTTCCCTCCAGATCGTCCAACCTTCAAAAAGATGGCGCTACGGTCCAATAAGATCCCGCTAGTCTACCTCGCGCCGATATTTGTCGGGACGAAAGTGCAGGGTATTGAAATGGCCTACGCGTGCAACCATCATTTGCTGGTTCATCTTGAGGCAAGGGTATGAAGTATAAGTAACGATTGAACGCACCACCAAGTATAATAGATGGCATCTTAGATATCTGCACCTGTGCAATGGCGACGATGACTCTATCTCAAAAAAGGCCATCAGGCGCCTCTTCCCCAGACACCAGCTTAAG
This sequence comes from Fusarium pseudonygamai, assembly GCA_013186785.1. Lineage (NCBI taxonomy): Eukaryota > Fungi > Ascomycota > Sordariomycetes > Hypocreales > Nectriaceae > Fusarium > Fusarium pseudonygamai. The sequence goes on from JAAQRH010000111.1 coordinate 24,744, forward strand.
CAAGAAGCTAAAGCTCTCAAGCATATATCCATCCCAGTCTCTAAACCAGTCGGTTCTACCTATCAACTTCACAGCCCTTCTGAAACAAAATCCATCAGATCTTATGCCCGATCTTCAGATGCAGGTAACATGTCTGACTCTGTTTCTTCTTTTAGTGTGAGATCGCATGCGCCCCGCCTTCCCCCGTCCCCAAACCTAACTGACCACCCACAGTGCCAGAATGTCTCAGACTACGCCAAAGACAAAAAAGGTTCCCGCCGGACTTCGATATGAGTACAGAGAAGGCGTAAAAGCTCTCAACAAGATGGATATTCTGGGGGTCGCAGCACGAAAGATGGCTGCTGCGGTTGACGAAATTAAAAAGGTTACAAGAGATATTGATCAGATTCTGGAATCCGAGTTACCCTTATTTCCTGACATGCAATTAGATAAGTCATGCCAGGATTTTATGGTGGCGTACGAAGACGTGCTATCAGTATTGCAAGTAAGGATCGGGTTAGCAGAATTATAAATGCGTTTATCAAATTCGAGTATCGACTAGAAAACAGCAATCGAGATATGCCAAAAGCCAACCCCGGGGTAGAGTCATAAAGTTTTAAGTTAATGAGCCGAACTTGGCATCTGCCTGCAGCCTCTGCTGGCACCTAGATAGACTTAGCCCCCGAAGATCGGGCTTCCCTAGCTGGTCGTGGGCAAGGTGGAACGGGCCTCTGGAGTCTTATGGCCGGGATCTGTCTGACTTGGTGAGACTGAAATAAAGATCTAGCTGCCAAAGTAAGAATGAAAGTAGGAGAGGTTCGTCTGGGTGGATCAGATATGTACTAACCAATAAAATAACGCTGAGAAGAGCGACCAAATGCAGCAGATGAAAAGCATTCATACCGAAGCATGTCTTGTCATGGCTTGGCTTGGACCTGCCGCAGACAATAGCGATATGCTTCTGAAATACATTGAGAGAGTGGGGGAGGCGATTTGGGCAGACGATCACAGCAGCATTCTCGCTGCTCACTTGAATGAAGAAGGGCTACAAGCTATCCGCCGTGCGTTTCGGTCTCTTTGCCAATGAGAATACTGGAAGAGGCTCTGGTTCATTCAAGAGTTCGCTGTTGGCAGTAGCCTGCGCATTGCGCCATTGCTCACCTACACGAATTAGCTCTTGGAGGGACAATTTTCGAGACCCCCGGAAAGTTCTCATGATTTTCTCGGCGACACTCTGCCTCGTGCCTATTTAACGTAAGCTACGAGCTTTATGAAAGGTTTCGTAGCGAGGGGATGCCGATACTGGACGCGCCAAGATGGAGACATCAACAGCGTTGCACTCTTTTACGTGCTAGTCACTACACTGGTCCTAGAGCACGACTACAACCAACCTCAAGCAACAAACCCGCTGGACAGAGTATTTTCGATTTTGCATCTAGCTCACGACGCTGACGAATTCGTTAACATAATAGACTACTCGCGATCATGTGAAGAGATATATCGCGAAATTTCGCTGGTTATCCTGAAACAAGGACATATCGATCTCCTTGCGTACTGTCAATTCCCAAAACTGTCGCCTGACATGCCAACGTGGATTCCAGACCGGCGTACTCAAATACGTTCGCCTTGTACTGGGCCTCCGTGGTCGAATAGCTTTCGCGCATCTGCAGGCATGGCTTCCCAACAAAGCGTAATCTCTCTCCATAAGGACAGCATACAGCTCCAAGGAGCGATAATCGGCACGATTGAACAGTGCGGTTCAGTATGGAATCCTGATTGGACTGGTCCTCTGGACGTATCCAGAACAATTGCTTATCTACAGGAGATCGAAGCATTCTGCACCAGATCCCGGCAATTGACGTCCGATGAGGCGGAGAGAGCTGCTGCACACGTAGCCATAGCGGCCGCCTATGACAAGTCAGAGATTCAGAATGAGTTTCACAACTGTATCCAAGGTTGGCGAGAATTGATGGATTATGTGAGAATCGCCACATCTCCTACGAGAGGTAGCGTCATGGAGCCTCAGGGAGACAGGCATGTAGCGAAAGGGCCGACTGCCGATCACAGCTGGGACAGTTAGCTGTCTTCTCACTGGTACACGATACGGCTACACTTCTTGCATTCACGAGTTCAAATTCTGTTAGACTCTGGACACGTGGGATTAGCGCCCTCCAACACTAAGAAAGGTGACCAAATTTGTGTCTTTGTAGGGGGGAAAGTACCGTATATTATTCGGCCCCTGGAAAAGGTCGCAGGCCAGTTTCGGCTTGTTGGTGAGGTCTATATATATGGGATGATGTTTGGCGAACCTGTAAATGATGTTACTATTATAAACTCTATTGTACTAAGGCTAAGGTAAGTTACATAATAAATACCTGCAATACAACACAATGGCATCTCTTACCTTAGACGTCCTCTTCTTAGTGTCCTTCCCCCCACTATCCGCTTCCCACATCTCCACCGTATTGTCCCACCTCTTGCCCTTTTCCTCTTATGTCAGAACACGGAAATCCCATGCGGCATGAGAATCCTTCGTTACGTCAGGAAGAAAGGTATAACTGTCTGTATTAACTAACTGCAGCATGTCTCGGTGCATGTTGATCTTGCGCAAGGTATCTTCTGACTTGAATGGGGGCGGGGGAGTTATAGTGAAGCCCGTGATATCGACAATATGGCCACGATTGTGGCCATCAAAAAGAGTATTGATGCCCTTCCTGGAAATAGCAGGATCTTTTAATGGGGAGTCCGGTCAAAGGAGAAAGTCAGCTCAGGATGCGCCCTGGTACAGCATTAAAGGAACGGCACTTACATTGCCCCGAAATGGACTGCGGAACAGACTTGAGAAATGGCTGGATACCCTATTCTTTGTCAGTCGACTTATTATCCTGGGCAGGCGGCTTGCCAGCCTCGGGTTTTGCTGTTGATGGTTACCGTAAACGAAGTGGTTCCCTCAACTGCGTCGGCCTTACGAGTATCTGCTAGTACGCGTCAAAAACCCCAACATATTTGAAAGGTTCCTCCACTGCTGGCCGCTAGTCATTAATCGTCGCGGCGGATGTGACAGATTCTACGCTAATGGTGCAGCGTTCATTTGCACCCCGGGCAATCCCTGTGCCGTCGCACAGAGGACCATACCAAGCAGCGAATTCCGGAAACGATGTAGCCGATGATGTCCCAGGCCCACTGTTGTCAGGGATAAGCCCTGCATCGTAGTTGAACTGGAATGGTTGGTTCATCTCGGGCTTCTCATATATCTTCCTGGAAACCTACTCCACCGGGATGCCCTGCTCCTTGCTGCTGCCTCCGCTGGAGTTGAGAGCAAGATGTCTGAAGGCAGCCACCGAGAGGAGCGTATACCGTTGTCGGAGAGCGACAAGCTTGGCAAATTTGATACTAGATCAGAATATCCTGACGTCAACGTGGACTGTCCCGGCCATGAAAAGGCCCATCACAGTCAATGTGGCACTGATCTCGGCCGTTCTCCCAATCGTAACGACTCACATATCCAGACTTGACCGTACATCATCAGCTATTCTACCTGCCGAGGTCAAATGGACGGCCAGAAGTTAGCGAGGAAGTCGATGAATGCGTCGAACCATACGTTCAAGTCAATACCTCCAGTAAATTGACAGCTTTCATCAAGCACAAACGATTGGGGCAAGAGCTGGGCATCGAGCCGAAATGAAGTTGCACCTACATCCAAGATGCTGGCGATCCCGAGCTCGGCATAGCGGAACTTGATAACCGCAACCAGGAAATGCACATCGATGATTGCCATGCTGAGAATTCCGATCTACATATCGGGATTGGGCTAGAGGACGAGCGCGGCATTGACATCAAGCATCGTTAAAGGTGTGACCTTGCAACATGCCGCAACCCAGAACGATCCCTCACGGACCGTGAAGTAGAGCTGTAAATGTATATAATTATTACTGTAGTCTGGCATATTGAGTAGGTATACCCTAGACGCGGAGTGCCGAGCCCTCATCTCCGGTTAGAGTATCGTACTGTCATCACCGAATATCGGAGTTCCACGCACTGCATATCCAGCCTTTGCTTCTCAGTAACACTGAATCAAATCTAGGTTTCTTTGCTACTACTGTGATTTGGGATAAGCGAATGCTATGAGTAACATGGAGCTGAGAGAGATATCCCGGTCTGACGGAGGCCCATGTAGTTGCTGTTGAACCGGAAGGGTGGCCGGTTTCCATGCATCCGATGCTACGTTCTATCGAGTAGGCCTACAGTAAAAAGGTGTGATGAGCATCAAAAGAACTATACATCTAGCCTATACCGGCTGACCTATGCAAATCATGTCATTCTAGCAACAGTGGTATGATTTGGGTCTACTTGTCAGTCGGCGCTCGCCGTTTGCTGAAGCCGCTAGTAAAGGTCAAGGTTCGATATCATTTCATGAATCTATCCTATCACATGATCAGACCATCATTCGGGAGACAAGTTTAAACAGGGAGATCTTCAACATATTTAATATTCCCGGATTTCTGCTGATAGTCACTAACCCCTGACGTTGTGAAACAGCAACAAATACTACCCAATGCGCTACCACGAGAAAAAGACATTCTTCTTATATGGGGTAGGCCGATACCAGGAACAATTGTGTCTTGGAAATCTAGTTCTCCGGGGACTACACGAATCCCACTACCGTACGACATTACATATATGAAAGATTATCGTGGGTTGTGCCGTTTGTGATTCTTACAGAATTGTACGCTAATTCAAGTACATAGTAATACCGACCTCTATATACTCGCATATATCTCCGAGCTCCCAGCAAATGTTAAAGTTTCGTCAACATCCAGCTTGAAGCTCTCTATTGGAGGCGAAATTACAGATGTCGTGACAATAAAGTTCCCGTGGAACTGCAACCAAGACGAGACTCCTTCTCGCTGAAGGTGGATGTGCCCGCCACGACCGTCGTCCACCTCGGCCTCATGACAATGAGCTCTGGGCTCACCCTGCCGCTCCCTCTATCACAGCGAGTAGCGGTACTCAGCCTACACAGCTGGACCCATACCTGTCACCGTCCAGAAACTTCACTGGCTCATTCAATGCCTTCGTAAATCTCGGCGGGAAGCTCACGGTACTGCATCCAAGTGCATTGCGGGATGAAAAGACTCTAATAGGCAGAGGACAGGAGGCGGACCACGAGGACAAAAGAATCCAAGCCCTGATTGCAGCTCAGGAGACGTGCGCCGGGCGGCTATGCCACCATACAGCATCGTACCGTCACTAGCGAAATGTCGGCTTACATAACCCAAAGACCCTTCACTCCGACTCTCAAGCCCTTTGCACTGCGAGAGGGCTTCGCCCAGAGCAACTTCGGCACCGATCTCCAAATCCAGGATCATGGCCTCGCACTCATGGATCTGACGTACGCCAACACCTGGCAGCTCCGCAACAGCTGGGTCATAGGTGACGCTGCTTTCTCCATGCCCTCGCTCACCTTTGCAGCTCCGTCCAGGACCAAGCTCTTGCAGCAGCAAAGCAGAAAGGGCAGCTTTCGGTCGCGAGCTGAGACGGCAGCAGGCACGCAAGATCTCATCCAGGGTCTCAATTGTCTCGCGAATCGCATCACAGTGAGGGCAACTCGTCCACAGTCCTTGACTTGAACCTGTGGCATCACGCCGATAGACCAGGAGATGGTCAGGCGCAGAACTATATCAGCCTCTCATGCCTCTCACCACTCATATTACCGTGCCTCCCTGGCTGTACAAACCTGGTGGTAGCGCGGTACTCGATGGTAAGCGAGGGGTAGTTCTATAACGAGCACAACATGCCAGACAGCCCGGACTACGCACAGCTCTACTCTGTACTTGGCAAGGTACATCTCGGCTATCTCCCGGCCAATTCTCTCATCTCAGACCCCTCTGACCTGTCTGGAAAGATGATGCGCGTCTTTCGCATTGATGAGAACTGGACTGATGCCCCAATTGACGGTATTTTGAGATTAGCTAACCACTGTGGCGACGAGCCTGACTCGGGTATATTTGGACCGCGCAGCAGATCGCGTGGGATGAGGGGCTATGAGTGCTAGAGCCAAAGTTCTATGTGCATTTAATGCGTATTATCCGAGAAGGTGTCAATGGAAGGGGATGCACAAGTAGTGCCGAGGCCAATGCGAAGGTTGTGTTCGATTCGATGCATAAAACAAATAACCAAAAATGCGCTTCTTCTCGCAATGCAATGATACAGATTCTGTGGGAAACAATTAGACAGACAGCGATATACTGAGTTACAGAGTAGCAATCCACCCAATGTCACTGATTGGGAATAAAGACAGGCTGTGATGCATCTTAAGATGAGTTTGGCTTGTCGCTGTGTGGGTCCAGGGTAGCTCTCTTACGCAGCGCGTGCGGATCTTAAGATGCCAAGGACATATCGCGAGGTAATTTCCTGCCACGAGCTCAATTCCAGGTTAGGCAATTATCATCACACCGCCCTCCAAAAAAGCCACGCTGAGCAGGATTCGAACCATGACCTTTAGCATTTATCAGAAATCCTCAACACCACGATCGCCGACTTTGATGCGTCACAGGGCATCATTTTCAATTGAGTGCAACGACGTCGCGTCGCGCATCCAGCTCATTTCAGTTGAGAGATGAACAAATGCATTCTCAAAGAGACCCGCAGACTTGGATGTCCCCACGAACATGCTTTTTGTAATACCATGCTCCTTGTGATCCCATTGACAGGCTGTAAGTAATGCTCTCAATAGAGCTACATTCGTCGCCGAGCCAATATCTAAAAACAACTGGTGCTGAATGCCTCCAAAACTCCGTAAGACTCAACCAAGTCTAAATGCTGGGTATCATCACTATATAATGCAAGCCCTTCCAACGCCATCATAACCCTCCATGACCTATTCACCTCCCTCCCCAGACGCCAACATGTCTTCAATCAGCGACCGCAAATCATTTACCTGCTCCACCGGCTTCGCCCTCAAGACCTCCCAGCTCAGACGCTGCAAACTCTGCATACACAGCGCCGCATCCATGTCCTTTTCCTCCTTGTCAATATCATCCAAACAACCTGCAATACCCTCCGTCATAATCACAACTGTATCCTGAAGCGCTTGTTCGTCTGCCACAAGTTCATCGACCCTCTTCTTCGCCGCTGCCAAGTCAGCCTCTGCTTGTTCGGCCTCGCGAGTCGCCTCGTCCGACTTCTGCTTTGCGTGGGGGATGCTGTCGCGGACTGTGGCTGGGAGAATATCTCCATGGCGAGCTACCAGCGCCTCAAGCTCGGTGAGTGCGGTTGCGGACTCTTGAGCCTTTGTGCGGGTGCTGTCGCGGATTGCTGTGGCCTCTTGTAGAGCGATGGTGAGGGGATCCTTTTGATTGAGTCGAAGCTGTGCGGCGTCGCGGTCGTTTTCGAAGAGCTTGAGGTTGTGTCGGTGTGCCTCGATGCGCTTGCGGTATTCCTCGATCGGTAGCTATTGAGGATTAGATTGGGCTACTCAGTGCGGGCTGATGGTATGAGTACTTACGGAACTTTTGGCTTCAGGGCCAGGAGAGGCGATGTCTCGAGAATCTTCTGCCTCTTCTTCATTCTCCGTATCCTGTTTGTCCTCCGTGTTCACAGCCTCGGGCTCGGGTTCGGGCTCTGGGTTCTTGCGGCGTCTCTTGAGCGGTCGACCTTTAGATGGCGACGAAGTCATGTTTGCATCCCCGTCAGACTCTGCGACCTCATCCTCCTCGTCTTGGGGCGCACATCCCCGCGACTTGCTCGTGATCTCCAACCTGATCCTGGTGACAATACCATTGCTGACAACACCCTTGGCAGTCTGGTCGCGGTCTGCCTCTTCCTTCAGGCGAGCTACCAATTGTTCCACAGTAAGGCCGGATTTTCCCTTCTTGGCCAACTCGAGGGTAGTGGCGAGCTGCTCGAGAAGGCTCTGTCCCCAGGACTTGGGCGCATGCTTGCCGAAGAGCTCCGACGGCTCGGAACCTGCTGCTTTCAATATTCGATTCTTGGCGCGTTGAACTCGTGTCTCGTTCTTATTGCTGGATTGCGCGGGCGGAGTTGGTAGGGCTGTGATAGTGTCAGCCATGGTTGGTTGGTATGATTACGATCATCTTAAGACTTGTGTTTCGTGCGACGCGACCTGGATCGCGTTGCAGGGGTGACGTGACGTGAGTGAGATTACGTGATGCGGGTGAATCTCCCAATTGGCCAAAATGCGTCCACCCAAGTCATGTACCTGCGTTAGCGCATCACGCCATGACAAGTGCCCCCCAAATCTACCGAAGCAACCTTCAGAGACGCCGTAACCTTGGTTGGAATGGCGTCAACTACAATGTTTTTAACTGGAGTGTCTTGTCAGAAGAAAGGTATCTAAAGATAATCTGGCTGTCTGTCGTATACAGTAAACGCGTTTAGATAAGTGTCTAAATCTCTGTGCAAAAGGCTAAAACCGTTGCTAGAATCAAATATATTAAACTCGCGGGCGCCCCAGGAACCTCGTAGGGACATCCACCACCTTGGCCCGCAAATACTCGACTAAATTCTTGCCCAGACAGTCCAAAGTACTGCCTCCATTGTAGCCCTTGCCCAAATGGTCGTGTAGGAGGAAATGAACAGCTCTTAACCCAGGCATCTCAAACCGATCAATTGGCTTACCGACATAGTCATCGGCGAGCAGAAGCTTCAACTTATCAACTGTCATAGTCGAGCGCAGCCAGTCCCACTCATCATCGTTCCGTACAAAAAACCCAACATTGGCATCTGATGACTTATCGCCGGATCGCCCAAGGACAAAGTAGCCTAATGGCGCAGCAGTGGTAGGCCCCCATGAACCCGGCGAGAGCGGATTCGCTGTTTCGTATGACTTCTGGCTTGTAGGATATGGTCTTGTGACTGGAGCAGGAGAGATGCTTACTACCCGGCCATCTGGCAGGTGCACCCTCTCACAGACTATGGACCGATCTATCAGAGTCGGGAAGTATTCATAGTATAGTCGTCCACTCCCTTGCCGCGGATCGGTTATAGGTGTAAGCCCAGGAGCGCTCTGCAGGATGTTCATTTTGCACCAATTCAGGAATTTCTCTGGCTTCAGCAGGTCTGGGTCGGCAGTCTGTGCGAAAATGCGTACGTCAACCGTGGATTTATCCTGGGAACGGGCGTTGGGGTCTGGAATACCAGCTTGCTGAAACTTGAGGAGCGAGAAACGTTTGTAATTCTCTGGGCCCATCGCAGTGATGGTTTGGGCTCTGGTAAGCTCTATCTTCTGAGGAATGTCGAGGCCTGCAAGGTAGATGTGATACTCGGCACGATACCCTCCTCGAGCCGTGATTCCGCATTTAGTAGAAGGCGGAGGTGGAAGACCAACAACTCCTGTGATCCTCACCCGGTCCTTTCCAATCTGTTCGGCACGGATGTTTTCCAGAGAAGCGGTGACGGAAGAGTTGAAGTAAAGCGGTCCTTGAATCTCGTAGACAAGTTGTGAAGTAATAGTTTCGACAGAGACCTCTCCATCTTTACCGGGTTCTTTGGAAATTTCGATGACACCTTGATGATCAATATGCGCGATCGGAAATCCCATATCGACAGCTTTGCCCTCCCACTTCTTAAACCCAGCAAAACAACCCCCAACGACATAGGAGCCGCACTCAATCAGGTGGCCTGCTACTAGTGCTGCCGCCAGCTCTTGGAGGTCTTGTCCTGTCCATCCATGCCACCAGATAGCAGCACCCATGCAGGGTGATGAATCTGCAACACGGCCACAGATGACGATATCGGAATCTTCCAACGCCCGGGCGATTCCCATCGCTCCAAGATAGCACTGCGCAGACAGGGCCTCGAAGCCCCAATCTTGGATCGACATGCCCGTCGTAATGTTCCTGAAGTCAGCACCGGACTTGACTTTTTCCAGGACAGGTCCAGAGACGTCATCTCCTTCGATCCAACTGACCCGCAAGTCGATGCCTTTATCGGCAAGGAGCTGTTCCAAGGCTTTGGCTAGACCGTGAGGGTTGCTTCCGCCGGCGTTGCAGACTACCTTTGTTTTATATTCAACCAAGTAGTTCAACGCCGGCTCGATCTTGGATAGAAAGTTGACATGATACCCCTGTTGAATCTGGCCGAGTTTCTCGAGATCGGCCCCAGACTCCTTCAGTTGTGATACGATGTCGCCATTCACGGCCATATCTCCTTCAGACATCCAATCACCAGTGATTACATCGATTTCCGGGATTTTTGCCAGGTCGAGCAGGCCCCGGGGCCTATCCACAGTGCCTGAACATGTCAGCGTTGCTCGTGATTATAACTTGGCACAAGTCTTGCTTGCCTCCAGAACAACCCCCAATGACAACTGGTCTCTTGGGGTGGGACTCATGATTGTTCATGCACATTGCGTAGACCTAAATGCCGAGATATCGATATGTGCGTGGAGTTTACGCAGTGTAAGAGTAGTTCAAGATGCCTAGAAATACAGTAGTAGTTGACAGGAGGATCGAGAGCATGTAGAGCATGTAGTCTATGGCCTATTTTTAGTTCATCTTCGGCTCGGGATCCCATTCCCACCACTTGGCTTCCGGCCGTGACTGGACCTATCCAATATTGGCCGGCACATTTCCGAGTATTCCGAAAAGCGAGACTGTCCCGCATCCTGTACTTCTCGCCTTCCGAGTCGTAGCCAATTTAAGCTAACGAGTCGTAGAATGCGACTCTCATTTCACACCCCTGTCTTTTTTGGTGGGACCTGACCAGCCTCTCGGGAAACACTCTGCTGAAAGGAGAGGAGGAGAAGTGGTTGTTAGAGCTCGTAGAGACGTAGACAATTTTCTGCACGTAGGTACCAAGGCTCGCTTCGTTGGCTTACTCATCCCGTTTCAGTGTTGTGTCTCCATCACCAAACGTACATTGTCTCTTCTCACTCCGCTGGCTCTCTTCCGTCATACTGGCTACAAAGAAAACCCGGTACAAATCACCCCCAAGGTCAGCTTGAGCGGCCATAATTTCAACTCTAACCCTGTCTTGATACTCATTGCCCTTATGGAACCAGAACCTTCTGGGCTTCCCGGACCCGAGCCAAGACGTACACGACCTAAGCATCGCAAGCGTGCTGTCACAGCATGTCTCTCTTGTCGGGCAAGAAAGGTTCGCTGTGACGTTTCTCAGCGAGGGAGGCCTTGCATGAATTGCTTTCTTGACCAAGAAGCCTGCATAGTTAAGGGCCGGGCGGTGCGGTAAGCATGTTCTTTCAGCAAGTGAATTGACTTGACTTACTAAGATGGCAGCCGGACTGGTCTCCGAACAAGTGAAAACAATAAACCAATTCCATCCCCCGTTGATCAAAATGAGCACAGGTGCCAGAACCTGGAAGCAAGAGCACCTGAATCGATACAAGTACCAGAAGAAAATGCGATCCTGACGCCCAATAACCATCAAACAATCCCAGAGAGCCAAACCGACCTTGAACGAGTCGAAAAAGACCTGGAGCTCGATCAGCTTGAGATAAGCTCATTCGATCCCTTTCTCCACGACTCTACACTATCCAACAACTTCGATCCTACGCCATGTTTACTTGGAGGTCGCAGGGGTGGTGCAGTTACTGTCACTTACAGCTACTACCCCTTCCTCACCCTGAGTAATCTGCCAAATATTCCTCCTCAGGACGTCAACTTTCTCGAGCTTCAAGGCTGTCTGCAGTTACCGGCTCGGCCAATACTAGACGATTTCATCCAACAGTATTTTCTTCACGTTCACCCGCTTCTGCCCTTGTTTAACGAGGGTGATTTCTGGGATATGTACTTCAACAAGGGAGCCGGACCCTTCTCGCTGCTCAATCTGCAAGCCATGCTTTTCTCAAGTTGTAATGTCAGCATTCCCTCGATTCTCACCTAGCAGATTTACTCCTAACAGAGAGCTAGTTCGTATCCAAGGAGAGCACCAGAAGTCTAGGCTTCTCAAGCTCACGGGACGCTCGAGCATATTTCTACCGTCTCGCTAAGCTCCTGTTTGACATGGAAGCCGAATCATCTTCACTCGCTCTGGCGCAGTCGGCTTTGCTTCTCTCATACTGGGCGCCGCCGGCCTCGCTTGGTCTACGCAAGCCCAATTCCGCCTGGTTAACCACAGCCATTCACCATGCCAGAACCATGGGAGTAGATCGATATAGCAGCCTCCCGTTGGGAACAAGTACCGCACAAGCCAAGAGGCAGAACGTCTTCAAACGCCTTTGGTGGTGCTGCGTTATCCGGGATCGCATCGTCGGGCTTTCCATGCGACGCCCTCTCCAGCTGACCCAGATACATTCCGAAGTCGACGTACAGTCTATGCTTGGATTTGCGGATCTAAGGGATGAGATGGATCGGAGCAGAGTCTATAACCCCGAAGCTAAGCGATCTCTGGCTGGTATTTTAGAGCATATTATCGGTCTATGCGTTGTTCTTACAGATATCTTGATGTTCATCTTTCCACAGGACAATAGGGCGCCCTGGGAGCGGCGGAGGGGACAACGAGAGTTAGACCAAGTCCGGGAGTGCAAGCTGTCACTGGAAAAATGGTATCAGGGTGCCGTATCAAGGTTTCCCATGTTTCGAGGCGACGCGAGAGCAAAAGTCGATCACGCAAGAGTAGAACAGTTTCAGCATGACTCGGTCATATTGTACACGAACCTACTGTACATGTACTACTAGTAACTAGCATCTACCCTTCATATGTGTAACGAATGTTGCTAACTCAGATAGTTCATCACGAGTCATTATCAATCATCACGAGATCCTGCATTTCGCCACTAACACGACGACGGGAAGAGATTTCAATACAATAAGCGAAATCAGAAGCCAACTACAGGATGCGACATCTGGTGTCGCAGAATGTCTCACAGAACTCATTGATCTTCGTCTCACCCGTTGGCTTCCCCTTAGCGCGTAAGTACCGTCTTTGTCGTCACCAGCCTTTACAATGATAGCTAAAAGCCGTCCAGGGCTGCATGCACCGCTCTCCCTCTGGTCCTCCATATCCTTGATGCGCAGCTGTGGTCGCTTTCTAATGACCACTCGCCTCTTGACATGAATGAGACATCTGGCGTAAAACAACGCCGGCTCAACATCCTGATCGAAGCGATGAAGGTATACCAGCCCCAATACGATAGCATAGACTGGGTCACCCAGATCATCCGCCACATCGTTGAACTTGCGCAGATCCCGCGGTCCCAATCACCCAACAAGATTGTTACTCTTGAGTGGACAGACATCTTGTCGCTACAGCCTAGCTCCTACCTCCGGCTGGCACTGACTTTAGATCTAAGCCTTAGCAAGAGTCGGCTGCCGGAGGATAGTGATTTCCCTGAGGTTCTCCGAGGGCTTTTCACGAGAGGCTACAACCCGCTGCGTCCTCTGTTAGAGGGGAGACATATAATCGCCATGACACAAAAATCATCATCCAGAGCTTCTGCTGATGTGACGGAACTGTCCGCAGAATTACTCGCGGTTGAGCGGGACACGATTACGACTCAGTTCGAGGACCCCCTGGCCAACGAGGGGCAGAGACAAGCTAAGCGAAACGGAGCAAGGGAGGAAGACCAGCTACGGGATAAAGACCTGTGTACTTCTCGAGAAAGATCAGGGGATGTTGATCTCGGAGACGACGTAGCGCCGGATTTCTGGATGGACGATAACTTACTGAGCGCCGGGATCATGTTTGATGATAGGAGGCTGGATGCCTTTAGTAGCACCCCGGTGATGGAATGGTCCGATGTCACGTTTGATGAGCAGGGTGTAGTTCGAGAGAGTACTGAGAAGGACTCACTATTGCTTCTAGAGCAGTTACTGACAGATAGCGAAGTAGCTAGTTAACTCTGTTAATAGAAAGCTTTAGTTTTATATTTTATATTTATATATTTTAATTCAAATCTTAAGTATACTAAGTAGCCTTGACTTTTTAACTTCCTTTCTAAATTTTAAATAATATAATATGTTATTTTTATTATATAAGATCTTATTATCTATAATTATAATTAATTTAGAGATCGGGAAGTGTCTTAAGGTCTATAACCTAAAAGTCCTGCCTGCTAGCTACTTGCACTAGAATGGCATTTAGGCATTGCTACCAGAACCTCACTGCAGTCTATGTAGTATGTCATTAGTTAGGAGCTCTATATAGAGTTAGTCTCAACTAAAAAAACTGGGCATGATTCCTAATAGCATATCCATAGCCATAGGAGACCATTATCACGAGAAGGTTAGGTAGGTATAAAGGCCGACGTGTCGGCAATATTCGACTCGTAAACACTCTTCCCCGCACATATTCTAGGGCTAGATTCATCCGGAAGATCCGGGGTCTCAGCGATCTGGGGTGCATGGTAGTCTCGGGCCAGGGAGCCACTTATACCCCGCATTCTAGACCGGCTTGAGATGGATTTACCTGTGGGATAGGTCCTGAAGGAATCCATGGCTGGCGTAAGCTCGCGATAAGCTGCTCTTTTCCTCCTCCTTCAGCTCGTCCTGCACCACAGATTTGAATGAGATCTACCACTCCCATCATGGACAAAGCACGTTCTCCTGGCGCTGAAGCATCAACGAGTGCCCCCAAGTCTTGCTGGAAGGATAAGTTGACAGAGCAGCAACTCAACAGAAAGCGGGCGGCAGATCGCCGCTTGGTGCGAGAGAGTCGTCACCGTAACAAGAATACCATTGTCGCCCTTCAGGAACGCCTGGAACTTCTCGCTAGTCGACAACCCGACAAGCTTGTCGCCGAATTGATCAAGGCGAATGCAGCCTTGGAAAAAGAGAAGAATTCCCTGCGAAACCGGTTGCTGGCGGTGTGTACAGCCCTGGGAGTTGATGTAGACGCAACACACAGCCTGCTTGATGGATGCCGGGATGATAATACGGCCGACAACTCGGAAACGCGTCAGTCAATATCCACCGAGCCATCACGCGACAGCTGCAATACCAGCTCTAATATCCTAGACTCCGACCAGGCCAAGAATCTGGATGCGACGTCCAGTTCTAGTCATGCCGACTCTATAGGAGGCATATCTCCGTTCCCAAGCATGCGGCAAGCCCTGGGACCCAGTTCGACTGCGGCTGGGTATTCCGATAATGACTTGCTAGAGGCCATGATCTTATGGAGAGGAAGCCTCACCTGTTCCCTATCTGTTTTCAACTTGGCCTCGGAGCTCTTCTTTATAGACCGTGCTCCTGGCTACCTGTCCGGTTCGAAGCTACGATCTCTTGCCCGCTGCCCGAACATATTGCTTTCCATTATCCATTCATTGGAGAAGGGCGAGCCGTTTGAGACAACTGAGTCTGAATTGGTTGTCGATACCGGCTGCACCGAGGATAATATTGACATTGCTAAGAAGGAGATTGTCATCTTCGCCTTCGAGGCCGTGAGACCATGGGACTATACGTATAAAAACGGGAGACTTGCCATGTTCTGGGCCCTATATCGAGTTCTCTTGGTAGGTTTCCCAACTTCAGGGACCACTGTCTCGGGGACCGTGCTCATCAGACCAAACAGCTGTTCATCTTTCCTACCAAGGAGAACCTGTCCAAGTGTCCGGCCTGGTGCCGACCCGTCCTGTCTCAAATGACGCACCAGCACCCTGCCTTTATAGACCTGCTTCCTTGGTAAGGCATGCATCGCCAAGATGGCCCTTCGACCCGGGCTAACAGGAATAAATACAGGCCCGAGCTCAGGGAGTACCTCACCCAGAACTGGGCCAAGTACCAGACCAGAAGGTTCCTGAGCACCTTTGTGGCAAACTTTTATGCTGTCGAGCTGGTCGGGGAACATACAGATGGCGTCTTCAGCATCAGCTCTGACAGAAGTGAGCTCGAGCTGATGCATGGCTCGAAAAGCACGCTATGTTCTGGGAGTAGTCTTCGTATGACTGAAGGATTCACAAAGACCTTCCCCGAGTTCGCTCGGCTTGTCGAAACAATGATTCCCGGGGCTGCGCAGCCAGCCCAGGCTCTGCTCGATTATGGGGGCGTCAAATCAACCGAGTCGCTTCCGGTGACAACGGCGCAGGTTTCTGAAATATCGAAAACAGACTCATTGCAACAAGATTCGTCGTCTCTAGATCCAACTTTGGATGTTATTTACGACATGATGGACTTTAGTTTTGGGGACATGTCAGAGCAATGGGACATGCCTCTACCTACACCATCCGCCCAAGCTGATCTCGTTAGGCCTGAATTAACCACGACTTCCGTATTTTTAGGGGGTTGCGAGGCTGGGTTAGATGTTGAGAGTACGGGGAGTCAATTTATAAACTTGGAGGCTCACAAGGTCGCCAAAGAGAGCAACGCATTTGCAAATGGCCCGCTCCAACCTTGGGAGCCCTCATTTTCTTCCAAAGCGTCGTTTTTAGACTATCAGATTGAGTCCACTCTTTGTCAGTGGCCGACCGAGCCACGGCCATCGCTGGCTTATCCGGGTTTGCCATTCACATTATGAAGATGAGCACTAGCAGTAAGAAAGATAGCTTGGCTTGTTTGTTTCTGCTATATAAGTGCAATTATCGCAAGACATTTAGCTAGCAGAGCAACACCAGATTGTTATTATATGATATTGTCAATGGTTTCGTCAAGTCTTAATATATAAGCATAAGATGTCCATCTTGGTCAAGTCCGCAATTCTCCTCCTTGCTTACTGTTTTCGTTCAAGGTTAGCTCTACTTACTCCCATGCCACACCTCGTGGCGAGTCAACTGATATTTCTGGACGAATTGGCCTCGGCTTATCGACTGTCTGTTTTTCGTCAAGGTAGCCGGTAGTGAAACCATTCTCAACCTGTGCCACCGTCAAGCCGTTACCAAGCCAACCTAGCGGGTTCCCTTCCAGCTCAGGCAGGATCTCGTAGTTGAAATCCTCCCACCTCGGGTTTGATAAAGCCTTTCGGGCATGAATACCGGAACCAGGCCAATTACCTGCACAGAGTTTGTTGGTCAGAAACGCGCAATGGCCAAAATATAATCATGGGGTGTGCATACCGACAATACGACCATCCAGACCTTGTTTAGACCATGCCAAGCACTATATGATAAGGAGAGAAGTCAGAAAACTATGAGCACCAGTAGCAGCCACCGGCAAGCCAGAATGCCTTGAGGGACATACTTACCGGCTCAGTAAAGATGGTTTGTTCAAAGAACTTATCAATATGCCGACTAAAGGCATTGTTCGCTTCCGGTCTACAAAACAACATCAGCTTGATATTCTCAGCATCTATAATATGCACAGCACACATACTTAACCACCATTGACTTTATGCCTTCGCCTTGTATCTTCTGGATGAGTTTGACTACATAGTCGCAGCTCCACTCAATCATGAGCATTGCACTTCCGGTCATGGGCCCGCCATTAGGCCCAAAGTACATGAACATGTTGGGCATGCTCGGTGGACAGATGGACATGTATGCTTGCGGGGTGGGGTTCCAGAGCTTATAGAGCTCTTTGCCATCCTCACCGGTGATCTTTGGACCAGATAGATAGGTTCTATGGTTGTAAGCTGAGGTACGACATATGCTGGAGAAGGGCAGGTTGAAGCTTACGTGTCAAACCCTGTCGCACAGATGATAGCGTCCACCTTCCTCACGGTTCCATCGACAGTCTCGATGGCATCTGGATGGATCTGTTTGATTTCCGTGCTTATGAAACCAACGTTATCCTTGACACAGGCGTCTAGATATCCAGGGCCGGGGGTCAGACGACGACAACCCGGTGACCAATCTGGTATCAGCGACTTCGCAATATGGGGTTTGGACGCCAGGCTCTCCTCCATATGCTTCTTGCACATTTCGTGGAAGTTCGTGAGCTCTGGCGTGCCTCTATAGGCAGCGAGCGGAGCCTGCATCAGCTCCCCCTCGATCTTGTGCCGGTACTTTAGGTATGCGTCAGGGTCCTTTCTGAATCTGTCGAGTTCTTCGGGGCTATGTTCAACTGTCGAGATTACCAAGGTCAGCAAAATAGCCCACAGGGCCTGGGGAACGGGATTCAGTTGCCGCACTCTCTCAATGGGGGCACAAACAGTTTCCAGACTTGGCATTCCTCTCAATGACCTCACGTCCACCAATGCCGAAAGGGGAGATCCAGTTCTTCCCCTTCATGTAATGATCGACCCTGGCCGCCAGTGGTTGAATGGCGGGCAGGATCTGGATGCCTGTCGACCCGGCTCCGATCAAGGCCACGTTACGACCCTTGATATCCATACTGGAGTCCCAGTTTGCCGAGTGTGTTTTTGGTCCTTGAAATGTTTCCAGACCTGGGATGTTGGGCCATTTCCATTTGTTCAGCAAGCCCGTGGCCATGAGCAGAATATCGCATCGATCCGTCTCCATCTCTCCAGATTCAAGGTTTTGCAGCTTAACCTCCCACTTCCCATCGGCTTCGTCCCAGGTGGCTGCGGTAAAGTACCGGCGAAACCTGCAGTACCTGTGAACGTCGTATCTTCGTGCAAGGTTAACCATATAATTCTGAATTTCCGCTCCACTCGCGTAGAATTCACTCCATTGGGTGTTGGACTCGAAAGTGAGTTGGTAGGAGTGACTGGGTATGTCGCATCTGACGCCTGGGTATCTGTACAAAAGTCATGTTAGACGCCATTGCCATTAAGCACCGACCGTGTTGCCCTTACTTGTTTTCGTACCACGTGCCGCCTACTTCTGGGTTCTTGTCGTAGATAACGAGGTCTAGGTTTTGAATTTGCTGGGGCATTCTGATTCCAGTCAGGATGCCACCGATACCAGCACCGATGCAGACAACCCTTATGGGTCTAGCTACATCAATTTCATGGCCAATGATTAACCTGGAATGGGCGGTGCCTTTCAGTCCGTTGATATCGCCCATGTTGGCTTTGTCTTGTTTGCAGAGGCTGTCAAAATAACTTTGGTCTTGGAGTCGAGAAAGGATGAGGGTGGCAAAGTTGGAAGGAAAAGGAGACGAGGTGACAGTTGGGTATTAACCCTGTGTGATTTACCATTCACTGCTGGATTGCCTAAATCTTTCCTAACCTTTAACTTCTTAATCGAATTCTGCGTTCTACCCATTCTTCGAGCTGACATAGCAAGCTTGTCTGTTGCTTCCAGGCAAAGTCGGTTGCGGGTTGCGCTCATGGAACGAGTCGTATGGGACGACCATCTGCGCAACAATAGTCCAAGCAAAGCTGTCGCAGTTGATCCGCCAACAGACACGCACGGAAATCTCGCTGCAGAAGTTCCGTTCGCCCTTTGGCTTAGAACCGGGGGTTTAGTGACGACGTCGTGTTTAGTACAGTACAACGCATCCCAGAGCTCAATTCAACCAAGATCTTGGCCGCGCCCGGAATTTGGGAAGCATCTAGCTGTCATCGTTTCTAGCCACTCACTTAGGTGTCTTAGTTAGTCATCGAGATTGATACCAGACAACGAATCCAATTAATACTAAGCTTGTCCCGCTTCTCACAAGGATTGATGTTCAGTCACATCACGGGGAACATTACGAGTCCTGATTCTACCCTAAAAATGTCCGCGCACATGGAGCAAAGCATTCCTGCCCGTCCCCCATTTGACAGCCTTCCTTTGCGTCAGGGCGACCCGCCATTTTCCGCCTGGGGCTTGTACGGAGACAACGACCAGCTCGGTACATTGAATCTACTTACTCCCCAGAATACACTGGCTGCAGCACAAAGTGAAATCAGGACCGGTGTCCGTGTGTCGCTTGATCCACCCATCGACTGTCTGAAATATCCATTGGGAGGACGCAAGGCCTTGGTGCAGAAGGTCATCCGTCGCGGAAGTGAAAGGCCAGTTCATGACGATGAGGTTACGTTCAACACCCAGGTAAGCACAAAAGAAAAAGACATTCATGGTCTTGGATCCCTCTCAGCTCAGCGAGCTGCTGGCTGACTGCTCCAGGTTGGCGCCCAGTGGGATGGCTTCCGGCACTTGACCTATCTCGAGCTAAAGCAGTTCTACAACGGCACGTCGCTCGACAGAATCTCCGGCCCACTACCAGATCCCAGTGCTCCTCTGGGGATACACAGTAAGCGCATTACCCCTTTCCCATTCTTGTCTTGCCTCCGGCGGGTGCATGCCGCTGTATCAAGCAGGACCTTGCTCACACAGACGGAACAGGCTGGGTCGAGAACGGCGCCATTGCAGGTCGGGGAGTTCTACTGGACTACTATTCGTGGGCTCAGGCCAACAACAAGCCATACACACTCATCGGCGAGCAGGTCGACCGGGCTATTACCTTGCAGGAACTACTGAAATGCGCGCGATCGCAAGGGACTGAGATTCGACATGGTGATCTCCTGTTTGTAAGGTCGGGCTTTTTTGTCGGCTACAACTCTTTAGACGACAAAGCGAAAGAGGCGTGGCCTGCCCAGGAACCGCCACGATGGGTCGGAGTCGAAGCCAATCGAGCTATGGCGAAGTGGCTATGGGATAGCGGAATCTCTGCATGTGCAGGCGATGCGCCAGGTTGGGAGAAGATTCCAAATGATGACCTAGGGCCCGGAAATGGGCTACAAGGGCTCAGCCTGCATCAGATCATGCTCGGCGGGTGGGCAATGCCAATCGGTAAGAGAAATCCAGGCCCTTCCTCATCGCGTGTCGACCTGGGCTAAGCGGTTGTTTTTAGGCGAAATGTTTGACTTGGAGAGGCTGAGTGAGGAGTGCAAGAGAACAGGTCGATGGAGCTTCTTCGTTACCAGTGCACCGCTACATGTTCGAGGAGGTGTGGGAAGCCCACCCAATTGCATCGCCATCTTTTGAAAAGGGTCGGGCGGACGAGTAAGCAAATATGTTGACAGTCAATCATGCATTATTTCTTTTCTGCTTCTACCTTGATACAGAAGGCCCCTCTCGAGTTTACCACGCAGAAGTGATATTCGAGAGCATAGAGCCTCACCAGTAAAGGTTCAGAGGTACACGCCAGCTTGATTGCTCCTAGGGGCATCAGATCCGCGTGCCCCTTGGGCTTGGTCAGACTCCAAGGCAAGAGGCGCGCTTTCGCCGTTGCAGGACGCTGCTGCCGATCCCCGGAACAGATATGCCCAAGTCTGGTCCATATATTGCTCACCATTCACTGCATATGTCCCTGCAGCATTCCATGACAGCAAGTGATGTGATGAAATGACTTGTTGGGCCATCTGAATGAGATGTTGAAGTCGTCCCAGTACACGGTGGGCCCGGGAAGACCGGTTTGATACTCTTCCAAGGAGATGCACAGCTCGTTGGAAAGAGCGGCCTGATTGTGGCATTGCATTCACGTCGAGGCCATTTGCAATTATCCAAGACCCTAGCACCGCAATCACCCCCGAGAGATACACCGCTATGGAGTAGTGGTCCAGTGTCTGGGTCACGGCCAAGGAGCAGCAAGCGCCAATAGCGTCGACTGAGCTAGTTGAAATCTCTACACAAGCCTGTATTGTTTGACTGTGGTCTCCCGTCTTGATGAAATCGGTCCTCCGAAGTAACAGCCGCAAATGGTTGGCGCGCTATTAACCGCATCAGTAGCCATCAAGAAGCATGGAATCGTATACCTCTAACCAACAGTAGAATGACGCTTTGGCGGGAAACAGGACGGGGACTTTCTGCATCACTGAGGCGTTCTGGTTTCCATCGAAGATGGTCCGGTTGCTCTTCAAGCCAACGGATAATCAGAGCATCAGCCATAGCTATGACATCGGGTTTGATCCACTGAGTACTGCCACAACGTAAAAGGTCCCAGATTTCTGAGTATATTCTGGCCCACTTGATGGCTGCCAACTGATAGTGCCCCGGAGAGGACGGGCCGTCTTCCATCCAAGGCTGAGAGACTCCGGTTGGTATGCTGGTTGGTAAATCAACAACGATGTCCTTGTCGTTGAGATGGTAGGGGGCCGCGCATTGGATGGCGATATTGCGGTCTAGACAGTAGATACACCAAAACAGGCGCCTTCTCTCAAGTATCTCGAGCGGAGTGAGTGACGAAGGCCACAAGGCCTCGTCATGCATCCCTTGGTGCATGCAGGAACGTACAGCGATTCCAATCACGCCATGGGCCCAAATGTGCCGCTCTGCATAGACGAGGTAATAAGATTGCAGACACAAGCATTGAAGCAGTGCCACGTTATCTTGACCGCTGTTGAGGGTGTGATTAAGGAGGTGCTCAGCATGGCTAAACTCCAGCCACCCTGGGACAGCTCCTTCGCCAGGCGGGCAATCCTCTGTGATTTTTACGCACGCAAACATGAGGTAGGCTATGATCATGAAATGGATGCGGTCGAGAGTGATTTGCTTCAACTCCAGCGTGGTGAATTTGGCAAGGGCTACACCCACAGCTGATTTGTCCAGACATGGATCTATGAACAAATAATCACTAATTAGACATCGTGACGAGCATTGAGGTCAAGGTTTGAAGAGGGCGGCAACTCACGATCTGGATTGATCAAGGCAAAGTACCTTTCTATGACGTCCCTAAGCGGCTTTACGCCGTTACACCTGATGCAGGTGTCCCATATGCTAATCTCGCTCAAGTAGCACTCGGAAGGGTTGAAGCACAGTGAAAGGCCGCAAGTCTCTTGACTCGTTATTGTCGGCGTGAGGCCGCTTCTGTGGCTATGGGCTTGACCAGACGGTTGTGTCGGGGTCTCAATAGCCGCATCGATGAATTCAGAACCCACGACTGCGTTGACACGCGATGCTTGTATTTGCGTATTGTTGCCGTTCAGGGTAGTTTGTGAGGAATCAGGATCCTTTGGCCGGTCGAGAATGTCCAGTATCGCTCTCAGCTGCTCAGATACGTTCTTCCGCCATCCGTCTTCCTCTTCACCCCGCGACACATCAGCGACCTCGGAAGCCTCGGCGCTCTCATTCTCACTAGTGGTCTCTTGGTGCTGCCTCTTTGGCTTTTTGGCATATTCGCATGACAGATCTCCCGCTGAGCAATGCGAGCATGGCTGCTGGCCAGAACACTATAAAGAGTTTCAGTCTACCTGGTTCTAGTCGCGAGCACACCGGAGTGACCCTACCTTTGTCTTGCGTTTTTTGCATCCGTTGCTTTGATAGCCGATCCTGCATTAGTAGTAGCCCATTGATGTGTCGGAGTCCACATACCAGGCCTGCTGAACGTATCTCATTCTCTTGCCAGGCCCTCCCTTTTTCGGCCCAGCATCTTGGAGATTGCGTGGACTTGAACCCATCAGTGCTAGAGTAGAAACGGTACCAGATTCGGAAATGTTAGTGTCAACCGTGGGCACGTACGGCATGCTTCTTTATCCTTCCGAGACGCTGCCCCGCCGAGTCGTCGTAAACGACGTCGTTAATCCCGGCCGGCGCAGATCAACATCCCAATGTGGAATCATCGCCTAAGAAAATGGCTCATACTGCACGATACAATGCCCAGCCGGTCGAAAGTGACTGATCCAGAGAAGGAAGCCATTTGATGGAATTCTGCGGGCTCAAAGGCCATTCCGGAGAACCTAGTGATAGCGGCCTCGGTTCAACCCGGCTGACCAATTGTCGCCCACGGCCTTTCCTATACCAGGTTTCTAAGCTAAATAAGCGTCATAGAGACCACTTTACTACGTTTGTTGAACCTTGGCTACAGTTCTCGGATCTGTTCTCGTTGACCAACAGTACAGCAATCACCATGGAGATTCCAAAGAAGCACAAAGGTAGCCTCCTCGGTTCCTAATGTTGGGCGATGGCTAAAGAACTGACTGTGCCTTGATTCTAGCAATTATATTTTCAAATCCCGGCACGATTGCCACCGAGATCGTCGAGGTTGACACCCCGGAACCGCAAGCTGGCGAGATTCTGATTCGATTGTACGGATTCTTCCCTACGGCTCATGCCAGCCCCTCTCAGATCGGATCTTGATTTTATTGATGCTTCCCAAGGACACATTCCGGTGTTTGCCACACTGATTACGCCTGGGCGATGAACAATTACAAGTTCCTGCCCACAAAAACAGAAGCTGGTCAGGTCAGTCATATACCAAGCAGGATTCCCCTTGGTGTCAGCCGATGATAACCCAAGCTTCCAGATAGCCGGTCACGAAGGCGTCGGGACCGTAGTCAAGCTGGGCGAAGGGGTAGGAGAAGTGCAGCTTGGTGATACGGTGGGCGTCAAGTGGGTAAGCTCGACTTGCCTCGCCTGTGTTTCCTGTGAAGCTGGCTTTGATAGCCGATGCAAGAAAGCCAAGTTTACAGGGCTGAAGTCTCCCGGCACATTCCAACAATACATCATCGGCGACCCTAAGTACGTGACTCCAATACCAAAGGAGATCCCTCGGGAAGAAGCAGCCCCCCTGTTGTGCGGCGGCGTCACCGTCTGGTCAGCGTTGCAGCTGGCAGATGCAAAGATGGGTGACTGGGTAGGCATCTCTGGTGCTGCTGGTGGACTAGGCCATCTCGCAGTGCAGTACGCCAAGGCGCTGGGTCTGCGTGTCATAGGAATCGACCACGGGTCCAAAGGTGACTTCTGCAAGCAGCTTGGAGTAGATCACTTCCTCGACTTCTCCAAGTTCGACTCGGAGGGCTTGGCCGCCCTTGTAAGAGAACTTACAGACGGCGGCTGCCACGCCGTGCTTGTCTGTAACGCTAGTTCGCGAGCTTACGACCAAGCCCTGGGCTTTCTCCGCTATGCCGGTACCCTAGTCTGTGTTGGGATCCCAGAAGATGATCCTCACCCTATGCCGGATCTTGTTCCGTGGAAGATTATCCAGAACCTGTGGAAGATCAAAGGTAAGTCCAGCTGTAGACAAGATGAGGATACCCATGCTAATAGCGACAGGGACGGTGACTGGGAATCGGAAACTCGCCGCTGAATGTCTTAAGCCGGCAGCGCTCGGCCTTGTACGGCCCGTCTTGCGGATTGAGCCGATGAACAAGTTGACAGAGGTACGTTGTACGGTGCTTGTACTAGAATAGAACTAACAGCCGCCTCGTAGATATTTACAGACATGAAAAATGCAAAGTTGACTGGACGTGTTGTGTTGGACTTGTCGAGGACCTCATAGAATCTACCTAGAGGTTAGGCACACCGAGCGTATGTGTCATATAGCTTGGCATTGGTAATTAGATTTGAAAAGACGTATGGCCCAGATATCTGAATGATTCCATTGCCGCTTTCTGGCACTTCTCTTTCCAACGAAGCCAGAGGGACTAGATAGCTCCATGTGTCAACCAAGCCAAGACGTCCGACCTTTGGGCACAGGAGAGTTCCGGTACGAAGCGTGAGCCTTTCCGAGCCAACGGCTCAGATCACTGCCTACAAATAGGCGCCCGTTCCCCCAACCACAAACCTGTTCCTGGTGGGCAACTACTAGGTCTTCTGCTTGTGCATTAAGCAATTTTCACTCCGCCACTTTCAGCTCAAGCTATACATAGACGTATTTCAATGGCCTTCAAAATCATCAAGCTCTACCACCCCAGCCACCGGGTGCCATCCTTGGAGAAAGCGGATGAGTTTTTCAGCCAAGTATTTGGCTTGCCCAGCGTCTGGCGGTCATCAATCTTTAAGGAGGGCTCTCAAGTTTCGGGGTTTCCAGTGGATTATTGCATATTCACATCCATCGCCGATGTCTTCTTCGACTGCATCGACCCCAAGAAGCTCGTCATCCATGGAACTCAGTGGTACGAGACGGTGGTAGAGCCACACCTGAATGGGTTTGGCTGGGGGGTTGAGGGCATCGAGGAAATCTACGACAAGATTCAGGACCTGGCTGTCGTGGTAACCGATTACACCAATCGTCCTTCAGACCCCAAAGTCTGTCCAGGCGCCGGTTTCAAGGATTCGAAATTGTTCTTTACGCTTGCAGAAACGAGCGGGATCCGGTTGGAGTTTTTCCCCGTCACCAGCATGGGGAGCTACGACCATCGTCATGATCCCTCCTGGCAGCTTCATCCGGAAAACGCAAAAGGCGCACTGGGCATCCAGTTCTGCTCCCATCACACGATATTGACCAAAGACCTGGATCGGTGCCGCAAGATCTACGTTGAGTTTCTTGGTGGGCGGGAAATTCATGAGGAAAAGAGAACTCCACGTGGGACCTATAGTATCTATGTCGCCTTGGCTGACGCCGTATTTGAGTTTGCCGTCCCTACCGTCGCTGGTTCCGAAGCCATGAGGGATTTCGAGCGCCGCAAACTCCCGGCCGAAGATGTCTATCATGCTTTGACATGGAAGGTAGCGGACCTATCGCAGACGGAACGACACCTGGCGATCAAGGGAGTCCACCTCCTCCACCGAAGCGACGAGATGATCATAGTGGATCCTAAAGATGGTTTGGGGATCCCCTGGGGCTTTGTAACAAGAGCATTGCCCAACGATGTGAGATACACGGCAGCGGGCGCTGACGTATGAACTGTCCTGTCCTTCATCGCAAGCCGCAATGGATTCAGCTACCATGACAATTGTAGACACTGTTCAATCAATTTACATATTTTACCCGAAATCACGCTGTATCACTTTTTCAACGTGTGTGATGTATGAAAACGTTGTAACGAGTGGGGTCTGCCCTCTTGGAGGTTTCGAGGTGGAGTAGATCTATTCGGTGAGGGGGATTGTCGTAAAGAACGACACCCTCCTTGCTTATGTAGACTTGGGCGTGTTTTTATGCCTAGCTCCGCGGCTCTCCGGCATTGGATACAGAGATCCGAAATCAGCGACACGAAATTAACATGAGTACCTACGGCACGAGTGAGCTCCATCCCCGGTAATTGGTCATCCTGTCTGACGGCTTCTCCCTGTGGGAGGCTTTTATAGCCGAATTCCTCATTTATCTGGATATCTCGTTTGTTCTACGGGACGTTCTTCATCTCACCCATTCTCTATCACAAGCCATCACTCAAGATCCGACATGGGCGACCAACAGCATACCAGTCAAGTTTCGCCTTCATTGTTTTACGCCGACAAGTCAAAGATCGAAACCCGGCTCTTTATTAACAATGAATTTATCCCTGCCCGCACAGGACGGCTCTTCAAGGTTATAAATCCAGCAAATGAGGAGCTGACGGCTGAGGTGCACGAAGCTGGTGCCGCCGACGTTGACATCGCCGTCGAGGCAGCGGCGGCGGCGTTCCCCAGTTGGTCTGCCTTGTCAGCACAAACGCGAGCTGGATACTTGTACAAGTTGGCAGATCTGTACGAGCAAAACCATTCTCGCTTGGCTGAGCTCGAGGCGAGGAGTATGGGGAGGCCTGTGGGAACCTACCGTGAGTGGCACTAACTCGTCCTCCAGTGTTACGTTACTTGCTAACCAAACTTGTTCAAACACGATAGGTGAGTCTATGGCCTCTGCAGCCTTTCTCCGCTATGTCGCTGGCAAATCGACGGATAGTCAGGGCAGCTCCTCTTTGCACACTCCTGGATTCATCAACATGACTCTAGTCAAGCCGTTTGGTGTTTGCGCGGCCATCACGCCGTGGAACGCCCCCGTAGGCATGTTGACGTTCAAGATGGCCCCTGCATTGGCCGCCGGGAACACTCTGGTTGTCAAATCATCTGAGAAGGCACCACTGACGGCGCTTTTTGTGGCGGGTCTTATTAAAGAGGCAGGCTTTCCTCCTGGCGTTGTTAATATCCTTAGCGGGTTTGGTAATCCTTGCGGTGCTTCGTTGTCATCACATATGACGATTCGCAAGATCTCCTTTACAGGGTCTATTAGGGCAGGCAAGTCTGTCCTGGAAGCAGCTGCAAGATCGAACTTGAAAAGGGTCACGCTCGAGTTGGGCGGCAAGAGTCCCCTTATCATCTTCGACGACGCGGATCTGAGCAAGGCAGCTATAGCATCAGCAGCCTCCATTTTACTCAACTCGGGCCAAGCATGTGTGGCTAGTTCGAGAGTATATGTTCACGAATCAGTTGCTCATAAATTCTGCAAGTTGCTTGTGGACGCCGTCAATAACCAAGGGGGCAACCCTTCATCTGGTAATGACCCCCTGAACCCCAGGACTCGTCGTGGCCCACAAGCATCGCAGTCACAGTTCGAGACTGTTATGGGATACATTGAAGTAGCTAAAGACTCAGGCTACAATATACTCTTAGGTGGAAATCGAGATGGCACGAGTGGCTTTTTTGTCGAGCCGACAGTCATCCTGCAACCCGATGAGGGAAGCCCTGTTATGAGGGAAGAAATATTCGGTCCTGTGGTCTGCGTTAGTACATTCACCAGCGAGACAGAGGTTCTAAAGAGGGCGAATGACACTGAATACGGTCTTTTCGCGAGCGTCTTCACCAGAGATGTTTTCAGGGCTCTTCGATTTGCTGACGCATTTGAGGCCGGGAACATCGGCATTAATTGCACCAGCCCCATGTTATCTTTTGACATGCCTTTTGGCGGTCTCAAGCAGAGTGGTATTGGTAAAGAGTTAGGAAAGAATCCAATGGAGGAGTGGACAGAGGCAAAAACAGTATATATGTCTTTGGATTAGGCCGCAAGAATGGAATTATGCTAACAATTGAATGCGATTTATGAGCGCTCAGGCGACTAGCTTTCCAACCGCTCGGTGTTCTCGAGCTCCGCGAACCATAATCCATCCAAGAGCCCTTCCATACCCTTCCATGGTCCTGGCCCTCAAAAGCTCACACGATAGGGGCCTTGGCGCGCCAATTTGGGTAGTTCAGTGTTGGTCTAGTTCCCTGAGGTATATACAGGGTGTCTGTCGCGCCATTGTAGCACAGAACGTAATTATCTCGACCATAGTCGCGAGCCCTGTCTTCACAAAATATTTTATAGTTCTCTCAAATCCAGTGACCGTCGACTCCCTAATGCCGCCAGATTCGAGACATCGCGTATTGACAGAGTTATTGCCTATCTCAACAGACCGAGCCTTGCTGTTATTTCATCTCCAGGATTTCCCGGGTCTCCGACGTATTCATCCAGGCCGTAACTGCCAGGGAGGTCTCCATGCAATTGTTTGGTGGATCACAGTGCTTAACCCGAAGGCGGTCCCAAGAGCGTGGAGAGAGAAGCAGTCCAGTTCATAAGTTGGGGAGTAGACATGTTTCGGGGAGGCGTAGTCGTTTCTGGCCGTGATACTCTGTAAGCAGGATGCGTCACTTGTTTGAGACTGGGTTTGTTGAAGCGTATCATGGTTCCTGGAGTCACGGGCACATTACTCCCACCGTATTAACTCCACGGCGACGACAGAGACAAGCGGACGCAGGAAGAAGTATGCTCACGTACCTGGTGTCAGGCGCAATTGCGAGGAATATTAGCTCTCTACATCCTTTCATCATCCCATCAGTAGCACTGCCGACAGGTACCGGTTTGCGCGGGTAGTTTAGAAAGTACCACGGCTATATAACCGAGAAACCGAGGTGTGGCCCAGCGCCGCGGGGTGAGGATAACCTACATATAACCTGCATTGAGCGCCACCTAAAGACAAGCAACCACTCAGTCGTGAATTATACTTTTCAATTTGCTGCACAGGGCTGATCTATTTTCTGCTGTTATCGATCTCTAAGGCCGTGGAGATATATATCATCATCAGTGCCGCGGCTCTCATCCATCCTCCAGCCTCTCCCGTCGTTCTAACATGGTCTTCACCACACCATCCTGGGTCCCTGCCCTCCCGGCTGGTAAGCAATGATGCTCAGTATGTACCCAGGTTATGTGCTAATAGGGATAATCAGATACTCCCAGCTCCATCACTGTGGGTACATTTATGACCAGCGAGGCATACGGTTGCCCCTCTGCTGCTACATCCAGAAACCCGTACACTTGTGGTGTGACTGGCAAGACACATACATCTTCCCAAGTCAGCAGGCGGATCGACTATCTGGCTAGGTCGTTGGCTGAAAGACTAGATTTCAGCCCAAATAAGGGTACGGAGTGGGAAAAGGTAGTCGCACTGTACTCGCTCAACACGGTCAGCCATCCTCACCCCACTCATGAGAGCAGGCATTGACGGCATCCAGATCGACTACATCCCAGTCACCCATGCAGTCCATCGGCTTTCCGGTATAGTTACGCCTGTAAGCGCCGCTTACCTGGCCCCAGAGCTGGAGTACCAGCTCCGTTCGTCGGGGGCCAAGGCCCTCATTACATGTGTTCCCCTTCTCGATCACGCTTTGAAGGCTGCGAGGGCCGTGGACATCCCAGAGAACAGGATCTTCATCCTCGAGGTTCCTGGAGCCTGTAAACCGGTTCCATTCGCCACGGTAGAAGAGCTAATTCAGCAGGGAGAGACACTGCCAGGGTTGGAGCCCTTGAGATGGACCATGAACCAAGGTGCACGTCAAGTAGCGTATCTATGCTATTCAAGTGGCACATCTGGATTTCCCGTGAGTTCCGTGGTCTTGCTTAGACTATAAAGTGTCTCACCAGTTGCTAGAAAGGAGTTATGGTCTCTCATCAGAATGTGATCGCCAATATCATGCAACTCGCCACCTTTGAGTCAGTATCTAGAAAGCGACTTAACATAAAGAGTCAAATCACCATGGGGCTGCTACCATTCAGCCATATCTACGGCTTGATCGCGGTCGCTCACTACTCTACCTACATGGGTGACGAAGTCATTGTTCTGCCAAAGTTCGAACTGCAACTGTTCCTCGCAACCATCCAGAAGTACAAGATCGCTCAGTTACCTCTGGTAGGTTCACGTTTGTCTACTCGGACGCCATCACTGAAATAGTTAGGTTCCCCCAATCTTGATACAGATGATACAGAATGCAGACCTCTGTTCAAAGTACCGCCTCAGTAGCGTTCGGTACCTATACACCGGTGCGGCACCGTTGGGGCCGGAAACTGTCAGCACCTTGTCGCGCCTCTACCCTCAGTGGCGCATTGGACAAGGATACGGTATGGATAACAGAATATTCTCAAAATGGCAGACACTCAAATTTCATCACAGGCTTGACTGAAACCACCTCGGCCGTTTCGTTTACGAGTGAACTGGACATCGACATCGGCTCGTCGGGTTCTCTAGTACCTGGGACCAGGGTCAAGATCATTGATGTCGACGGCAAAGAGATCACCAAGTATAACGAGCCAGGCGAGCTTTTTATCCAGGGACCCTCTGTTGTGCTTGGCTACTTGGACAATGAAGTAGCCAATGCTGAGACCTTCGTTTGGGATGAGGACGGCAGGTGGCTTAAAACTGGTGACGTGGTTATTATGCGGAGAGCCAGTTCGGGGTACGAACACCTAGTCATTGTAGACAGGATCAAAGAGCTCATCAAGGTCAAGGTGAGTTCCCCTACCTATCAAACATAAACAGGGCTTGCAAAACACTCTCTAACTTTGGACACAGGGCCACCAAGTAGCGCCTGCTGAGTTGGAAGCTCATCTCCTTACCCATCCTGCTATCGCAGACTGTGCAGTTATCCCATGCGAGCATGCCGCACTCGGAGAGATCCCAAAGGCATACGTTGTGAAATCGGATTCTGTTGTGGGCACAACAGATCAGGATATCGCAAATGACATACGGAAGCACGTCGAACAGCACAAAGCGCCATATAAATGGCTCAAGGGTGGTATCGAGTTCGTCGACGTTATTCCCAAGAGCCCTAGTGGCAAGATTCTTCGCCGGCTGTTGAGAGATCGAGAAAGGAAGGCAAAGAAGGCCCTGGCGGTCAAAATCTAGGTTATTTCTAGTCTAGAATCCAAATGTCATAGAACTGATTGATTAAGTATAACCTGCTCTAGTAGACGTTTACGTAGGTTGCTCCTTGCTTTGGAAACATGCTCAACGATAAGAGCAGCTGAAGTGTTGGCAAGAGTCTTGGAGAATATCGCCACGCAACTTCCAGAATTCGATTGCTTCGAAGATCAGACGCTATCTGTTTATGTAGACGCGTTTGAGCTGTTTCGGCACGGCATCCTACAGCTTATCGGTCGCCTTTGTTGGGGTTAGTTGCAGAGCTGCATGGTTAGACCCTGTTTTGCTCTTCTTGTAAGACTTGACGGTCGGAAAGTAGGTTCTGCCGGACGCTACGTGTATTCATTCCATTGGTTAAATCAGTGTATTCGTGTAGTGTTTGTATCATCGTTGAGTATCTGTCCCTGAAGGATCTACGTTTTAATCTTGAGGACCTGGCCACAACCAAAACCCTCAGTGATTGCAAAGATATCACGGTTTTCTTAGAAAACTGATTTCGAATTCAATGTACAAGTACATCACGAGTGTAGTTCCAGCCCTTGCAGCTTCCCATCCTGACGCCACTTCCTCAGTATCTCGATAAAGGCCACTGGGCCTGCACCATACATGGCGTTCTTCTGAGTCTTGAGATCCACATTTCCCTCGTTGTTTGAGTATCCAGGAGTGCAATGGGCGTTGAACTCGGCACGAAGTTTCCCCTTGTCTAGGATTTCCCTGACCCACGCGTCTTCCGCTTCTGCCGTCGGCTCAACACTCGACGCACCGCGCCGACGCACTTCGGTTATTACATATGCCACATGTTTTGCCTGCTCGTTTGCCATGTGCATAAAGTTGGGCGACAGAGCCGATTGCGTATTGGTCGAGGTGAAGAACAAGTTGGGAAATCCTCGAGTAGCCCAGCCGTGGAATGTTGAAGCACCCTCGCGCCATTTTGCCGTCAATGTCTGCCCTTTTCGTCCAAATATCTCCAAGCCAGCCTTGTGCGTCCAATCTGTGCTTGTTTCAAACCCCGTGGCGTAAACAATGCAGTCTAGTTTATACTCTATCCCGTTGGCTTCTATCCCGTTGGGGGTAATAGCAGAGACACCAGCCCCTTGCGTGTCGACAAGCTTAACATTAGGCCTATTAAAGGCCTGAAGGTACTCATCGTGGAAGCCTGGCCGCTTGCAAAACTGATTGTACCATGGTTTCAGACTTGCAGCAGTGGACGGATCTTCCACGAGCTCATCGACGCGCATGCGGATAGCCTCCATCTTTTTGTAGTCGGCGGCCTGCATCTTGGCTGCGACGTCAGCGAGGTCAGCACCGGGTGCTGGGTTGGTGAAAAGTGTCCGGAGGATATAAGTCCATTGGTCACTAACAAGGTCCTCTTCGGTGTGACCACCACTGACGATAGTGTTGAAGTTGTCCATCCGCGCCTGGTGCCAACCCGGAGAGAGCGATTTGGCCCATTCTGGATCTGTAGGCTTGTTTCCTCGTATGTCCACCGATGACGGCGTACGCTGGAAAACGTAGAGTTCCTTGGCCCAGCGAGCAAGTTGCGGGACAATTTGGATTGCGGTTGCGCCGGTACCGATAATGCCAACCTTTTTATCCGAGAGTTTACTCAAGTCTCCTCTAGCGTTGCCGCCAGTGTAGTCATAGTTCCATCGGCTAGAGTGGAAGCTGCATCCAGTGAAGGATCGGATACCTTTTACCCCTGGCAGCTTTGGGCGGTGCAAGGGTCCGGCTGGAGGCTGTGTCAGCATCAGGGTTGTTAAAGACAAGACACGCCAAAAGAGGCGTGGTCAAAACCACGTACAAACTGGGATTACAAAATTACAGGATATTCGGTCCTTGCGGTTGGTTTCCACCTCCCACAGGGACCTCGAGTCATCCCACCGAATCTTGATCGCTTCGGTTTGAAACAGAGCCCGGGAGTAAAGGTCAAATTTACGTCCGATGGCCTTGGCGTGCGAGAGTAGCTCTTCGAAGTGAGCATACTTTTCGGTTGGGACGTAATTCAGCTCCTCCAACAGCGGCATATAAATGTATGACTCGATGTCACACTGAGCACCTGGATAACGATTCCAATACCTGAATCGAACGTTAGGGCTGTTCTGGTTGTCAATGGAGAACTCTGCAACATACCATGTGCCCCCGAAATCACCTCCCTTCTCGATAATGCAGATATTTTTGATCCCCTGCTGTATCAGTCTGACCGCCGTCAACTGTCCGCCATAGCCTCCGCCAATGATGACAACATCGTACTCCCGATGCACCGGGCTTCGGCTGATTTCTCTCTCGATGTATGGGTCAGTGATCCAGTCCTTCAGCGTATCTTCAATCAAATGGTATTGGTAAGCACCGCCGTTGTTGATGCGCTTCTTACGCTCCTCTTCGTATTTGGCTTCCAGAGCGGCAGGGTCATAATGCGAGGTCGCGGTCGACGTATCCTCGGCCGCCGGTGCGCCCATAATCAGAGACATCTCGGGGTTCAGATTAAATCTTCAGTCTGGATATTTATAGTCAAATAGAGATTCGCTTCAGTAGCCTGGGCGTGAGAATATATTACTTGGAGGAAGAAAGGCATGGGCAGCTCTTGATCATTAGCACAGCCTTATTGTATGAGTCTGCTTATAATCATTACTATTCAAGAACTAGCTCTCCAACAACAAGACAACGACTCGTTACCGCATCTAACTAGACTCTAGTAGAACCATGAGCCCCGAGTTGTCTCCAGGTGTCCCTCGCCTTCTCTGGCCGGCCGGTGCGTGATTGTGGAGCCGCTGTGGATTGGTTACATCTTCACGACTCTGCGAATCGTAAAAGAACGACTCGTATCCGCGACCAGCACGGGCCGACCGGGGAGCTTGGCCTCGCCACTGGAGGTTGAATATGCTGAAAACGATGCCCCCTCCTAATATTCACTCAACTGCTCTGCCAGACCGTGAACTGCCAGGAGGTTCAGGGACAAGGCAGGGTTAATAGACAGCTCCATTGACAAGATAAACGAACGCATCCAATAGGGCTCATTGAACCTCTGTTATCCCACCCGCGTATATGCGCGCAAGCGTCAGCCCAGGTTCCTGGAGTTCGAGCCTCAAGGTCCTCAGTAATAAAGACCAAACACAAGCCATTCCTTTAGACACGTAGGGATAGAAGGTAGTTCACGAGTCGTTTATTTCTGTATATGCAAGAATGACGTTGTGTATCTCATTCCGCTTCAACCGTCAGTCCTTGCCATCCGTCAATCTTCTCACGGCACATCTTCTCGTACAACCCGATTCCACCAGCAAAAGACAAAACATCTACTTTCTTACCAGGGATATTCCCTCCGTTCCACCATGAATCTGTCACGCCATACAGAGTACCCTTGATCATTCCTGCAATTAAACTCTTCCATTCGTCCTCCGCCTCGGCCGTAGGCTCAATCGACTTAATCTTGTCCTTTTCAAGCCTTTCAATGACCTCGAACACAAAGTCGCACTGACATTCAATAATAGTCGGGCCATTCGAGAATGCAGTTGGAGCTGGTTTGGTCAGCGATGCGTGTTCTTGTGGACTTTACCAAAATGGGGAGCTCATACCTTGAGGGCTGTAGACAAGGAATGAGTTGGGAAACCCGTTCATGAATGTGCCCAAGTAAGTGCGCACCCCATTCTTCCAGATATCCTTTATATCTTTACCCTCCGTGTTCTTCAGGCCCATGCTGGTCAATCTACTGCTATTTAGTACCTGTAAGACCTGGCGTTTTGGGAAACATACGAGCCCGTGAAAGTGTCAAAGCCTGTGGCCATGACCACGATATCACATTCTCTTTCCCTTCCGTCATCTGTCACGATCCCTGTCTCTGTAAAGTCACGGAGCGGCGTGGACCGGAGACCTACGATCTCCACATGGTCCATATCCAAACATTCATAATAGTCGTGCTCGAGCGGTGGCCTCTTTGTGCAAATCGGGTACACAGGCTCCAGGGGGGCCATCAGATC